>JAJIYU010003972.1:0-25485 GCA_030144865.1 Tinospora cordifolia
GAACTTGCATCCTTTGAATGAGTTTTAAATGAAAAGTGCACCGAATGTCGAGGTCTGGGAGCGGGTTAGGGTATTGGATGCGGTAGAGCAATTAGGGCGAGTTGTGACCCTAATAGTGACCACCTAGCACAGAGTGCCTATTAAGGGTTTCTATGGACCTGCGATGATGGCGACGGCAATAAGTCGTAATCGGGTCGTCACGATATGCCTAATGGTCTGCAACTCGCTCGTGTATTGATTGGGCTCCTATTGAGCGTCGAGTGACCACCTAGCACAGAGTGCCCTAAGGGGGGTTCTGTGGGCCCAGATTTGGGTTGTCACCTCTACACCTAACCGTCGGGTTTCTCCCGCTCGAGTGTTTTTTAATCGCCTCGGAGAGCTTTCGAGCCTCGGCGAATGTTTTCATTGCTTAACTGTTTTTAACTAAGGTGCACGACTGCATTATGAATTTAAATTGTGTTTACTGTTGCATTCATTTGCATAATGTTATTGTTCATGCATTCATGACACATGTTTTAACTGTGGAATACTTGTTTTAAGTTTGAATTAGACTACATTACTCACCGAGCCACCATGGACAATTAGGCTCACTACTCTAACATTTCAGGTTCTTCAGCCGCGGATAAAGGCAAGGGAGTGGTCATTGCTTAGGACTTCCCTCTCTTACTCTTTTGGGTAGGATTTCTTGTATTTTCCTTTTCTATTATTATGTTTTGAGAGGTAGAACCATGTATGGGGGTAAGGATAGTCTGTATATAATGAATAGTCTCTCCCGTTGCTACACATGTGTAATGACCCGTTTTGGAAATATGAAGTTTTTATTGGTGTTCATATGTTAAACTTTTCTGCATTACTTATGATTACTCTGATAGTGTGTGATGTAGGTAGTAAGATTGAGGCTTAACAATGTCTTGGCAAGCTCGGCTTGCGAGCGGGTTTGTTGGGATACTGTGCCGGTTGGTTCGCCCTTCATCCTAGGGAAGGACACCTAACATATTTTAAGTTTATAGTATGCTTTTTTGGTATATTATGATATATTATGATATATTTTGGTATATTTTGTTTATATATTTTGGTATATTATGATATATTTTGATTTTTTTTTTATACTTTTTATAATATGCATACAATGTATAGAAAGTAATATATATACTAAATTCTGAAGCATATTTTGGTATATTTTTGTATATATTTTGATATATTTTATTTATATTTTTCGTAATATGTATACTAAATATATCGAAATATACCGTCTACAATCAGCATAACAGTTCTTTGCGCCCATAATATACCGAAATATACTAAAACCTGTTAAAGAGATTTGTATATATTTTGGTATATTTGTTTTGTATATTATAAAATGCAGGTAAATATATCATCATAATCTGTTCATAATCATTATATCATGATTTTTCTCATTTGAAATCGATATAGCTCATATGTGTACTAGAATATACTGAAATATACCAAAATATACCCCGACCCATTACATAAGTATGGGTATATTTTTGAATATTTATGGTTAATTTAGTAAAATTTCTGTATATTTATGGTTAATTTAGTATATTTAGTATATCTATGGTTAATTTAATATATTTCCTGTAATGGGTGTTTTTTCATTTGCCATAAAAAATGATAAGTTTGTGTATATTTTCTATATATTTCAGGTATATTTTATGTATATACATGATGTTAGGTTTTGTGTATTTTATGTATATTTTGTGCATATAGGTGATATATTTACGATATATTTCTTGTATATTTTAAGTATATTTGCGGTATATTTTATGTATATTTTGTATATATAAACAATATATTTATGGTATATTTCTTGTATATGTTAAGTATATAGTTTGTTTTTTTGGTATATTATGATATATTTTGGTATATTTTGTTTATATATTTTGGTATATTATGATATATTATGATATATTTTGTTTATATTTTTTATAATATGCAGACAATATATAGAAAGTAATATGTAAACTAAATTCTGAACCATATTTTGGTATATTTTTATATATTTTGGTATATTTTATTTATATTTTTTGTAATATGTATACTAAACATATCGAAATATACCGTCTGTATTCAGCATAACAGTTATTTGTGCCCAGAATATATGCAAATATACCAAAATATACCACAATATACCGAAATATACTAAAACATGTTAAAGAGATTTGTATATATTTTGGTATATTTGTTTTGTATATTATAAAATACAAGTAAATGTATCATCATAATCTGTTCATAATCATTATATCATGATTTTTCTCATTTGAAAACGATATAGCTCATATGTGTATTAGAATATACTGAAATATACCAAAATATACCCCGACCCATTACATAAGTATGGGCATATTTTTGTATATTTATGGTATATTTAGTATATTTCCTGTATATTTCAGTAAATTTGTGTATATTTATAGTAAATATATGTGTATATTGTACAAAACAGGTAAATATATCATCATAATCTGTTTTATAATCATTATAGTTGATCTTTGTGCCAAAATATACCAAAATATACAACCTTTATTAAATCTATGTAATATATATAATATTAATATACCAAAATATTAATATATAGCTGATTTTTGTAATATGCCAAAATATAGCTGATTTTGTATAATATTAATATACCAAAATATAGCTTATTTTTGTAATATTAATATACCAAAATATTAATATGTATAATATTAATATACCAAAATATAGCTGGTTTTTGTAATATGTATAATATTAATATATTATTAGTATAACATTAGTATACAATACTAGAAAAATTACTTTTAGTATACAGTTTTCAATTGTAACAGCTATATTAAAACTTGTTTTATTATAGTATTTTATATACCTTAGTATAAATTTTATATAATCTGAATACAAAAGGAATTAAAAAAATAACAAAATTAGTATAACTTTAGTATAATCTAAATAGAAAAGAAATAAAAAGATAATCTGAAATCTGAAATCTAAAATTTGACCCATTATCGCCAGAAAATGTATCCTTTGACCCATTTTCGCCGGAAAATGCACCATGAACAGTATTAGAAATCTGAAATCTAAAATTTGAAATTTGAAATTTGAATCAAATATACTGATTAATATATGTTTGAATCATGGATCAGAAACGTGAAGAAGAAAAGTATTGGGGATTCAACTAAAATCAATAAAAAGTCAAAAAAGAAGCAAAAGAAATATGTTTGAATCACATTGTAGAAGAAGAAAAGACTCAGATGTAGCACTAACGTCTTCGTCAGGAGAAAAAGAAGAAGAAGAAGATGAAGAAGAACAAAAACCAGAAAAACCAGAAAATTCCATCTAATCCATAAATTGATTTTATTAAATAAAAGAGAACAGATCGTATCTTACAAGCTGATTGAACTTGACTTGTAGAAAAAAAAAGGGTTCTTCAACCTATCCAAACAAAAATGAGAGAAGGACAAGCAAAGAAGTGAAGGGTGGAGGGGCAAAGGTAAAAAGAAATAAGTGCCTAGTAGGGTAAAAGAACAAATCGCAAATCCTCAACCATCACACTTGGAGGAACAACTGGTGGTGGTGTTCGCCCAAATCTGTTTTCCCAGCATTGCAACATCTCTCAGTCTCTTGATTTGTCGGCACTACAACGTCTCCAAATCTGTTCGCTGAAACAACAACTGGTTTCATTAATGGATCAACAACAATAGATCGAACAGTGGCGATTGACCAGCACAACAATAGATGGATCAACAAGACCAACTGAAGCAGTGATTCATCAACAATAGGCATCAACAGAAAGCAATAACGATTGCGGACAGTAGCGAACAGGCGAGCAATGCAACTATCTTCAAATATCAAGTAGATGAACAGTCACGAAAATGAAAAGGAAGAACAGATCTATCGGATGGCGGCAAGTGTGAACCAGTTCCAACAGCGGCAGGGAAGTAGAAGAAACAGTGAAACCAAAGAGATCTTTTGGCAGCCATGGTTGATATAGATCTATTGGAGAAGAACAAATCTATTGGACGAAAGTGAGTGTAAACTTGTTCTAACAGCACTAGGGAAGAAGAACAAACAATAGAATCAGATAAGTCTTTCGGCGGCCATGGTTGAGGGGTCGGCACCGGCGCTAGCGTTAGAGGCTGTGGAGCGAACGAAATACATGATTGTTAGGGTTAGGGTTTGATGTCGAAGCATATATAATCCAGTAAAAATATAAATATTTAGTAAAAATTGACATTATTGAAAAGAATATAAAATCTGTAAATATTTTTTATATTAATTTTAAAAAACTGTTAATTTATGTAATTTCCTCCATCATTTTTCACCTGATCCGGTGTATGAAGGGGGCCCAACTTGATGGATCTGAGGTCAAGTCGAATCGGGTTGGTCAAGTTGGGCTCTATAATTTTTTAAAAAAAAGTCCAGCTTTTATCAAGAAGCCCAATATTTTAAAAAAAAACCTCAAATAATAAAAATTTATTTACATTAAAAGCCCACTTTCATTAATATTTTTATATTTTAACACATGCAAATTAATCAGTTTTTGTATTTAAATCCAAATGGGTCTTTCAATGATTTGTATATAAATAAATTTATATTAACAAAACACATTACAATAAATTTAAAGATAAAAAATTATTCAAATTTGAAACATATTTGAGTCTTTCAATAATTTGTATATAAATAGATCTATATTAACAAAACACATTACAATAAATTTAAACTATATAATCTATTCAATAAATTTAAACAAAACACATTACAATAAAAAACTATTCAAATTTGAAGTATTAAGTTAAAAAATAATATTATCTTAAACTATATAATTTGTAGAATTCATAAAAACCTAAAAAGTGCATAACATATATAATATTTATAATTATGTTATAACTAAAAATAAAATTTGCAACCAGCAATAACAAATTAACATATAATTTATAATAACCTAATAAATTTTTTTTCATATTCCAAAAAAAAAACAAAAAGAAATAAGTTTACATCCCTACAAGCTGCAATAATAAGTTAACATGTAATAAAACCATTTTCAAGTTCAAAGTCCCTTCAATAAAAAAATATAATATGACAAAACCATATAATAAAACAAATAAAAAGACTTAATATAAGTTGCAATAACAAGTTAAGATGATATTCTGATGGGATATAGCGGGTCGGGTCAAGTCTGACTCAACCTTTTGAGGCTAGACCTGACCCGACTTGATGAGGGGGTTTAGACTCGCCTGACTCAACCCGATTTTCTATGTACACTCGACCTGACTCAACCTGAAATAGTCAAGTTTGGTCAGGTAGGGTCGGGTTAGGTTGGTCGGGTGGCTTACATCGCTAGTTATAGTTATATTTTATGGGGCATTATCTAGTATAATGGGTAGTTATCTAACTTGTTTTTTTTGTGTTATGCCATGTGTAGGAAGTTATAACTTATAAGAATAGTGTTGTTGGTTGTTGTTCATCGAATTGCACGTAAGAATAAGTCAAAGTTACTCAAGTAATGAAGTTTATAAATAGTGTATTTAGAAAAGTCCTTATGTACTGTGGGTTGTAAGCTTTAAATGAAATTATCTCTTTTTTATGTGAGTGTGTCTTCCAAGTTCTTTTTCCAACATTATTTTAGTGTCAGAGTCAGGTTATAATTTCTTGTTCCATTGTCACGTGGTGTTGAAGGCAATGGTGAATAGCAACAAAGCACTTGAATCTACTCATAATGTTTTCATTTTTAGCGTTGTCAATTATCAATTTTGGCAAGTAAAAATGTGAATATTGTTCATGTCGGATGACTTGTGGGACTTCGTGAAAAATGGATTTAAATATGCAATTAATGCAGATTCCACTACTAGAAATTTTTTCTCCTTGTTCTTTATTGTCAAAAAAACTAATCATGAAGATTGACAATCGACATTCTTCACAGAGTCATGCACCATGACCTCAATGAACGAGTTTGAGAAGACATCCAACTTAACAATATTTGAGTTAGATCATATGACATAAAAAGAAACCTCTTCGACTTTAATTAGCTCCATTAGCTTTTGCATTGACTATATGAAAAAGGAATGAATATGGAACTCATGGAAAGGCTAAAACTCTAAGTCATATGTAACTCTAAAATTTATGAATATAAAAGAGATGTTTGGGTTTTGTTTAAATAACATTTGTTCCAGTTGGTTTATTGAACTTCTTACAGAGTAAAATATTTACTCAACCCCAAAACGATGAGGTAGGATGTTTTTAAATTCTACATAATCAATACGAACTTGATAATGACACCTCTAACAACTCTGCAATCACAATATAATAGAACTACACCAACCTCTCACAATAGAACCACAACATAATACAGAATTAGATTTTACAAATAACCAACCCATTAGCAACATAATAGATCTCTCCAATGGCAAGCTAACACATAGCCAGATTAGATCACACCAATAGCAACTTGCCATCTGTACAAACAAGTTGTAGCAATTAGAGGCTTCTACCAGTATAAATACACGTAACAGTGCTGTGAATAAAGCTCAATAGAGTTGTATCTTCTTTTTCTTCACTCACACACCCTATCGTGGTATCAGCGCTAAGCTCCATGGATGTTCCAACATCTATTTCTTAGTCTTCTTCTTCTCATTCAATCGCTACTGTCAGTAATGCCAAACTACCTTCTCTTAGTCAACCATTTTCCATTAAACTAGACCGGAGTAACTTTTTTCTTTGGAAAAGCTAGTTGCTGAATGTTATCATTGCTAATAGCCTTGAAGATTATTTTGATATCTCCAAATCAGCTCCACTGCGTTTCCCTGATCAAGAACTGCGCACTCCTGATCATGTTTTTCAGACATGGGAATGTTATAATCGCTTCATAATGAGCTGGATGTATGCTTCACTCATGAGTAGATGCTGAGCCAAATTGTTACATTATCTACAGTAGCCGAAATCACGACAGCTTTGACTGACACTTATGCAGCTTCGTCTCATTCACGCATTGTTGATCTAAGAATGGAATTGCAGTCCATTCATAAGGATGGGGTCTCTGTTGTTGATTATTTGTTGAAAATGAAAACCATCATTGATCAATTGATCTTTATCAGTGAATTTGTCTCACAGAGGGGCCAAAATACAACCCTTTTGTTGCCTCACTACAATCTCACCCCATACCCTCTAAATTGAAGAGGCTCACAACCAACTATTAAGCTATGATTAGAGTCTCCTTTGTCAAAACTATGTAGACAAGCTGAATTTTCCTTGGGCTCATTTGGCCTTATCACATCCATTGTAGCAACCCAGCTGTCGTCCTCCTTCACCAACTCCAACTCTGCCTCCAATGTAATCTGCTGCATCAAGCATTCTTGGCAAACTTCAATTCCCTACTTCAACCTCTTGGCGCTCCCCAAACCCAAGCCAAAATGCTAGATTTGCAAGAAATAGGGACACACTGCTCTACCTTATTATCAGTGCATGAATCCACCTACCAACCACCTCCATGCCCTCAATTCACAAATCAACCTCGTGCTCCTGCAACTGCAACATATCTCAATTCTGTTCCACCATCTACAGCTTCTCCTTGTGATGCAGCTTGGTTCATGGACTCCGGTGCAACTAATCACTTAACCCTTCACTTCAATGTTTTGTACCAACCCACTCCTTACAATGGATTTGATCAAGTCATGGTTGGTTGTGGTATGTCAATTCCCATATCTCACATAGGTTCCATTCCCTTCATCTCTAATCATCGTCCCCTTCAACTGCATAAAGTTCTTTACTCTCCTTCAATCTCTAAACAACTCAGTAGTATTTCCAAACTTTATCAAGATAACAATGCCTTTGTTGAATTTTATTCTTCTCATTTTCTTGTGAAGGATGTCAAAACGAAGCAAATCCTTCTCTGAGGCCCACTTGATCATGGTCTTTACAAAGTTCTACAACCCATGGTGTCTTCACCCTCTTCTACAGTATTTCAAGCTTCTCCTACAACTCTTCTCATCTCATCATCCGCCTCTGCCCAAGTTTGGCACTCTCGCTCATGCCATCCATCTCTTTGGGTGCATAATAAAATCTCAAATAACTGTAATTCAATTTCTGCATGTACTTCTACCAAATCTCAATGTCATTCTTGTTGTGTTTCTATGAACTGCAGATTACCATTTACTTTGTCTATGTCTACTACTTCAAAATCGTTTGCTCTATTACATTCTGATTTGTGGGGTCTTGCACCCAATGCTTCAATTACTAGTGCTCGCTATTTCTTATTGTTCATTGATGACTACTCACGGTTCTGTTGGATGTATTTGCTTCGTACTAAAGATGAGACTACCAAATGTTTTCTTCAATTTCAGCAATGGTTAAGACTCTGTTAATGCATTTATAGTGGCTTTACAATTTGATGGTGGTGGTGAATTTCAAGCATTAGCTCTTATCCTTGCTTCTTCATGCATAGCTCATCGCATCTCATGTCCATACACTCTAGAGCAAAATAGAAGAACAGAATGAAAAAATAGACACATTGTTGAGATAGGGCTTGCACTACTTACTCGTAGTTCAATTCCTTCATCATTTTGGCCTTATGCATTCCTCACAAGTGTTTATGTCATCAAGGGGCTTCCCTATTTTGCAATTCAATTTGAAACACCATATCACATATTTTACAACAAGCATCCCAATTATGATATCATTTGCATCTTTAGCTGTAGCGGTTATCCACATTTATGTCCATACACTAAACACAAACTTGAACAACGATCTGTTTTGTGTACATTTTTGGGATATAGTTTATTTCACATAGGGCATCTATTCTTTCACATTCCAATCGGCCAGTTATACATATCCCAACACGTGGTTTTTCTTGAAGATCAATTTCCTTTCAGCTGCTCAAATAGCCACACTTCACCAGCTACTCCTTCACCACTTGTAGTAAATTATTCCTCTGATTCAAAATCGTCTACTTCCTCTTCTCACCCTCACCCAACAGAGGGTGAGAAGAGGAACAACATGACATAACCTCCCCAAAATCAATTTCGACTACACCTTCTGCAAGTCCTATATCTGGTTCTCCTAATCTAATCGAACCAACTCCTCTCAACACACATCACATGATCATTAGAGCCAAGGTAGGAATATTCTAACCAAAGTTCCTATTCACTGCCATCTTGCATTCCATTCCCAAATTTATGAAGCATGCCCTACAATCTGCTTCTTGGACGAAAGCAATGAAAGAAGAACTCTAGGAAATGGCTGATAACAAAACATGGACTCTCACTCGTTTCCACCTAGGAAATCAACTGTAGGCTGCAAATGGGTCTACCAACTGAAGTATAATTTTGAGGGTTGGTTTCAATGCCACATGGAGCGACTTGTACTCGAACCTATAGCCTCAATTACTTCGAGACTTTCAGCCTGGTGGTTAAGCTTCCTACCATCCGTATTGTGTTGGCATTGGCCTTAGCTTATGGATGGCTACTTTAGCAACTTGATGTTAAAATGTTTTACTTAATGGCGACCTACTTGAAGAAGTTTACATGAGTCAACCACTTGGTTTCATTGTGCAATCCACTATGCCTCTTGTGTGTCACTTGGACAAAACCATTTATGGACTAAAGCAATCATCCAACACCTGGTTCATGAAACTCAACACTCATTTACTGTCAATTAGCTTCATAGCATCAAAATCCGACCTATCCATGTTTATCCTCCACTCCTCCTCTCTTATGATCATTCTCTTAATATATGTGGGAGACATAATTGTCATCGGATCCTCCAAATATGCTATCTCCACTCTCATTTGCAATCTTGATAACCACTTTTCTCTCAAAGACCTTGGCACGTTATCCCATTTTTTGGGTATCTCTGTTTCTTACTCTCATGCACGCCTTCGTCTCGATCAAACAAGATATATCTAGGATCTTCTCTGTTGAGCTAAAATGTCAAACTGTAAACCACTCTCCACACCAATGGCAACCTCCTCTGCTCTCTCTACATAACGGTCTTCCTCTTCCAAATCCTATTCCATATCGTAGCATTGTGGGCACCTTGTAGTGTTGCACTTTCACAAGATCTAACATCAGCTTCGCCATGAACAGAGTATGTCAGTTCATGCATGCACCCACAACAACCCATTGGCAAGCCGTCAAAAAGATCTTTCAATATCTCCAAGGCACAACATCTTTCGACATTCTCTAACTGCACTTGCAAATCTCACCATCTCTTGCTACATTGACATTGATTGGGCTAGCTATCCCGATGACCGTCATAGCACAAGTGGCTACTGCACCTTTCTTGGCACCAATCTCATTTCTTGGTCTTAATCCAAACAAAAAGTAATCTCCAGATCTAGTGTTGAATCTAAAGATAGAGGCTTCATGTATGTTGCCATTGAACTCTGTTGGCTTGCTTCCCTTCTAGGTGAACTCCATATTTATTCTTCTTCTCCAGCCATCTTGTGCAGTGACAATATTAGTGCCCTGCGTCTTGCCACAAACCCTGTCTTCCACGCTCGCACCAAGCATGTTGAAATAGATTATCACTTTGTTCGCAATGGGTTCTAAATGGGTCTCTTCTCCTTGCTCATGTCAATTCAGCAAGGCATCTTACCTACACTCTCACTAAACTTTGACATCTGCATCTTTCACTCTACTATGTACCAAGCTCACAGTCCTTCCGCGGCCGCTGAACTTGCGGGGGGATGATAATGACACCTCTTACAGCTCTACAATCACAATAGAACTACACCAACCTATCATAACATAACCACAATAGAATATAGAATCAGTTTCTACAAATAACCAAACCGTTAGCAACATAATAGATTTCTTTGACGGCAAGCTAACACACGGCCAAATTGGATCACACTAATAACAGCTTGCCATCTGTACAAACAACTTGTAGCAACCAGAGGCTTCTACCTGTATAAATACATGTAATAATGGCGTAAATTATTCATTGTAGAAGAAATATAAAATTCAGTGCGTTACTGTTTTTTTCAGTGTTTCTCTTCATTTCTCTCTTCTTCGCCTGCTCAACAGAGTTGTATCCTCTTTCTCTGTCAAAACTATCTAACAAAACAAAAATCAATTCAAAAGCTTTAATGCAGTACAATAATTAGCTGTGTCGATGAACATTTTAATTATTACATGTGATGATGAACTTCAATTTTAATTTTTTTTTTCGATGATTCTACTCCGATCATCAAGAAATTTATAGGCATATAATTAAGATCTGACCATGAAATTTTTATATTTTTATTTTAGCTTTCTAATCATCATTTAGAATCACGTAAATTATTATAATGCATCTGATCTGATCCAATTGATGGAGGCCAATGGAATAAAATAATCTTCAACAAAATAAATATTACAGTATTAAAAATGATTGTAAAACTAGCTAGTGGAGTAGAGATAGATGTACTTGGATTAAAGATGCATAATTGTTGGGAAGACCAAACGAAGAAAGGTCAGTTGATTGATGGATGAGTGAGTGGGCTAGTACTTGTGTGTAAGTAACTAAGTTCTCAGAGAGATCATGCATGCATGTTGCGTCATTTTATGTACTAATAGTAAGGTTTCTGAACGACAGCACTCAGCACACTGTTAGGCCGCCTCCTGCTGTAAAATTGGCTGGCTAACTCCCCCGTGCCCGCAGCCATGCCCTTCTCTTTTTCTCCCTTCTTACCTTGCCGTGTATACCTTTTCCGTCTCCTTCTCAGAAAGCACTAAGCTTTCTATATATTTCTATATATTTATATGTGTATATTGTTGTTGAAATTACTAGCGTACCCTTCACGAGAATAAAAACACTTACACGACCATTGTAGATAAAAATGTCCTTCCAACCTCGTTTTCTTCTCCTTGTATATTCTTCATCACTACTCCTGTTATTAATTTGTCTTCTCTTGGATTTTCTTGAAAGGTGTGTGCTTCGATTCTCTCCCCAACTGATCTTTTCTGTTTTCTTTACATTATCATAATATTCCCAGTGGTACGTAGCTGATTTGATAAATTCTGGTT
Organism: Tinospora cordifolia; assembly: GCA_030144865.1. Classification (NCBI taxonomy): domain Eukaryota; kingdom Viridiplantae; phylum Streptophyta; class Magnoliopsida; order Ranunculales; family Menispermaceae; genus Tinospora; species Tinospora cordifolia. The sequence goes on from JAJIYU010003972.1 coordinate 11,994, forward strand.
CGTTTCTCTCCATATGAAATATCAAATTTTATTTTTTAATTTCTTCATAACTTTATCAATGAAAATAATAAGTTTACATGAGTCATTTAAGGCATCCTCTTGGATCATTACACAGTAGCTATATCTTGTATGTTATAATGTTTTTACATAACTCGTCAGTGAATTATATATGTTTACGAGTCGTCTTGATCCAAGAAAGCATTAGTTTCCTTTGTATAAATCTCCAGCACTGAATACCAAGTAGAAAAGAACAAATAACTTTTTAAGAAAAAAAAAATTATCTTGAGCATGATATCTCTACCCATCTAGCTAACTAACTAAGACCCTTTAATAATGCTTAGGTTGGAATCATACCCGACATATCTAAGTACTTGAAAAGTACATGAAGATTAATTTTTTCGACTACACATACATCTAGATAAAACCAGAAAAAACGATGCCGTGTATGATATACATGTTGAGCCTAATCCAATGTATGCACATTCTCAAAACATTTATTCCAATTTTCATTCTTCAAATTGATTGATCATTGATTCTCATCGCAACCAAGCTTATACTCACAAAAGTGCCCCATATTCTTCATGATGATGATTTCTACTATCTATACAGCAATGATAAACCTAGCTGATAAAGGTTTATGTATGAATGCAAGCTAGGAATCAATAATATTGCTAATTAGAGAGAAGAAAAGAAAAAAGAAAAAAGAAAACTTATTAGCTCATGATCGACCACAACATATAGAACTGTGGATTTGAAGGATATGAAGTAATATTGGTCTCAAATTTAATGGAATTGCTGGTTCTCCGTCCATGGCCAAAAGTTGGGTTGATCATCCATGGCATTGAACATGTTGCAGAAGCTTTCTTCCTGGATGGTCTGATCAAGTTTCTGGGGATGGTGGCATGGAACTTCCGATGATCTTGAAGTGTTTTGCTGGAGGAACTGAGCTAGAGTACTAGTAGAAGTGCTTGTAGTTGCTCTCATGGATGTAATTGGGAAAAGAGGTTTACTTGTAGTGTGTGGAGATGGAGATAAAGGACTATCAATTGCCGGGTTTGATCTTGAGATATCTAAGTTGATATCAGAGCTGTTCTCACTTCTATTGCTGCAAGATCCCTCAGTTTCTTTATTTAAATTGATGGATTCTGTGGGTTCTCTACTTTTCAGTGCCAAGATCTGCAATATTCCATGTACAAAATTTGCATATTTCTCAATAGAGATGTAGGTAATCAATTTGAAAGAAAAAATAAAAATAAAAAAAACGAGAAACTGCTCCTATTTATGTAACAAAAAAATAAAAAGATAAAAAGAAAACCCTAGCTTGAAAAATTAATTTAATTCCCACTCTTAAAAAAAGTATAGAAATAATATTGGAGACAAGATCTGCTCTTCTGGGTCAAATGATTCTTAGTTGCACAAGGGCCATGATGCATGATAAACAAATAATGATGAGAAAGGGAGAAAAATAAAAATAAAAATTAAAGGGTACCGTTGTTAGCTATAAGAAAGAAATGATTGGTTCCTACCTAGCTACATAGAAACCTGATCCAACCAACAATCCAAGCTCATCAGCGGAACATGGTCCCATGCAATTTTAGAAAATTTTCCACCCATCCCACAAAAATCAACAAAGCTAAACATCTTTTTTTCTAAAAGGTTGTCCTAACCTCGTTTTTAATTCAAGACTTTGGGCAAAAGTTTCAAAAGCAAAATGACTTTGAAATTCTCACTTAACCCAAGAAAAAAAAAGTTGAAAATGTGTCTGATTGATATTGCAAAAGAAGATGCTAAACATATGATTAATTAATTAATGATCTGCATCTGAAATAAGCTAGCACTAAATTAAATAGCAATTTTTAAGGATCAAAATCCAATTCCTCTTGATCACTAATCAAAATAGGAAGGATCTAGCTTATGAACAAGAAACTTTATATATTATTATTATTATTATTATTATTATTATTATTATTATTATTATTATTATTATTATTACCTCCGCTTGGAGTTTCTTGTTGTCAGATTGGAGGGCATCATTACTAGCCTTAACAGCTTCAAACTGTCTCTTCAGCAGCTCATAGTCTTTCTCCAATTGCTTGGTTTTCCACCTTGCCCTCTTGTTTTGAAACCAAATGGCTATTTGTCTTGGTTGCAGACCAAGTGCTCTTGCTAGCTGCATTTTCCTCTCGGGCTCAAGCTTATTACCCAACTCAAAGTTCTTCTCAAGTGTCTTAACTTGCTCCATATTAAGTCTCCTCTTCTTTTCTCCAGCTTGTGAACCATCATCAGATAACTCATCTTCCCCATTAGTCTCCTGATCACGCACATCTATAGCTGAAAATGACATAGGTGACGATCTCTTCCCTAAAAAGGATGCCACACCTGCGTCATCAGAAGCAACTGATATATCAAACTCATTAATACCCGAGAAAGACGCCCACTATTCATAAAATGGAGAGAAAAAGAAAAAAAAGTAAAGAGGGAAATTGTTAACCATGAAAGTGATCTTGAGGTGTACATGACTGAAGCACTGGATTCAGAGAGGTTGAAGTAGAGTGCTGGTGGTCCTGTTCTTGATGATGATGAGCTTGTAACATGAAATTGGCAGGAAAAAATGCCATGTTTCATGACTTAAGCTTGAGCCTCCCATCCAAGAGGAAAAAAAAGCTCAAATTATGATCTGACAGTCATATTTTTGGTTGAGAGATATAGATCATGAGGAAAGACAGATTAGAAATTAAAGGGTCTAAAAGCATGTGAGAGAGAGAGAGAGAGAGAGAGAGAGAGAGAGAGAGAGAGAGAGAGAGAGAGAGAGTGTTAAGTTTGGAGAATAAGGGTTACAGTGGGAATATATCGCAGCGAACTTTCCAACAGTCTACAAGAAAATGATGTTATGAAACGAGAGGTGAACCTTGGTGCTTGTAAATGCCCTTTGGTTTGGATAGGAAGAAGTAAATATATTCATGTCAAAGGTGATTAACAAGTTAGAGAAAGATTTAAGGTGAGGTAATAAGGTTGCTTTCTCAAATATTAAGAAAAAAAGAAAAAAAAAAAACTCTTGTAAGAGAATTGATGATGAGGGCAATATTTTCTAAATTAAGGAGGGCTAGGCTAGTAATATATCTTTTTTAAGTTTTCGTTTGAGAAAGGGATGTCTGTGTGGGACGTCTTTGTCGTACAGATTTCTCCTGTCAATTAATACTTCTAAAAGAAATTAATTAAACATCCATATTTTATGCTTGTTCAGTAAAATATAAGAAAAGGGTGGCTTGAGCGCAATATCACAATATATACGTTCATACATAATATTCAAAAATAAAATATGAAAAGAAGATGGGACTTTCACACAATGATTAAGGCGATCTAATAGGCTTTTAAGGTCACAATTTCAAATTGGAAAGTCCCTCCCCAATACCCACATGATAAAGTGATTCAATTACTTCAAAATCTTTTAGCGACATATGTGGGCAAGATTTCTAGTGAAATGGCCGTTCCTTGTTAAATGTATTGACTTATAACTAAAAGCATATTGTCATCACCGTGATTACTTGTCAATCCATACATTAGGAGCAGGATAAAATATAAAGTTAAATTTACATGAGAATTATACATGAAGGGTGAATGCAAATATATATAATGTTAAAGTAATTGCTTCATGCAGTTATATTTATCTATAAAATTATAATATTTATTATTATTAAATTGATAAATATATAACTTCAAGAGATAAATTTTTATTTTTCACATTGAAATTAAGAAGTGATATATAAAGTAAGTAAAGGGGAGGGACAAGAGAAAAAAAAAAAAAGTTATGATATACAAACGTCAAGTTAGTGAGAGAAGTGGCAGGAATCTAGGGAGTGGGTCCAAGTAGGGTACAGGGTTTGCTACCTAACCCACCTACAGGTATCGTGCATCAGGGGGGGGCTCTTTTTTCCAACCATTATCCTCTTCTGTGTATGAGCAATGGCGAGAGAGGAAATGAAAAGGCTTGTAACCCCAAACCCTAGTGCATGAGCTGGTCTCTTTTGTCTTGGTGCCCCCATTGTCCATCCCCAGCTCTTCTTCTCTCACTGCACTCGTCTTCCTTTCCCTCTCCTTCTGCCACAACTTCAATGGGCCTTCAGATGTCATGTCCTTTCTCTCTCCCCTCCCTCCCCCAACACATTTCTCTCCTTATCATTATTATTGTTTTTTTTATTTTTTATTTTTTTACTTGTTCCTCTGGAATGTTCAAAAACTGGGAATGCTGTCACATCAACAAGCAATCAATTTGCTTCAACGATTACTTTTTTTTACTTTTTATTGTTTTTTTTTTGTGGCTTGGAGAAAAAAACAAAGGTTTAAAACAAAATTAAACAATTTCCTTAGCCGATACAATTTAAATATTCAGACACAAACTCAAGAGAACATTGCCTCATTTATTAAATAGATCTCATAAACAACCATCGAGAAGTAGTAGTTTTTTTTTTTTTTTTTTGCTTTTTTTTTGTTTTTTTGTGGAATAATCGAACTTAGTTGTCACGACTGATGGAGTTGGAAATACAAAAGCTTAATTATATTGAAATGATTGTCCTGAATTTACTCTTGTAAAAGGTAGAAACACAATTTTGAGATATATATATATATATATATATATATATATATAAGCATAAATTTGTTGACTTTGGATTAGAATTAAATTATTACGTTTAGTAGAGGCATAGCTTAGTAGCTTAAAAATGAGAGACTTATGTTTTAGGTATCAAACTTAAACAATATGCATGTAATAATGCATCATTTTGATATATTATGGTTAACATTTTAATTAATAATTGGCAAGCGCACAATTGTCAACTTATTTATAGAATTGGTGAAGATCTGAGTATCATTGTCTAAAAAAAATAGTAATTTTACTAATTACTGCACAAATCTATGATGATTTTGGTTTGACCAAAATGGTTAAATTTACCACTGAAATTAAATAAAAACTAGGAAGCAAAGTAAGAAAAAAAAACAGTAAAATAATGTAATAAAAAAATAATATTGTTAGCACTTAATTGTTCAATCATCACATTTAAAATTTATATGTTATCATTTCCTTTTTCATCTTTATAAGTAAAATTCCCTACGTTTGTAGTATCCACTCTCAAGTGTCATACTAGAGATCAATAAAACCAAGATTTGAGCTACGTATAAAAGCTATACTTTTAGCAACCTAATACATTTTACAATTTTTTTACAACATTAAAGATTGTGCAAACTTTTGGCCAAATGTCAAATGAGAGACTAGAGGACCCATGCCACGTGAACCTAGGTGTCTTGATGACTTCAAACAGTATAAGATTAAAATAGTTTGCCGGTATTTTAGTAATGTTTGTAACACTCAAAAATTTTGACCCTTAATTAGTTGTGAAATAACATTGATTATCCAAGAATCAACCACGGTCAAATGTAACCAACCACAATCAAAATAGGTCAAAATGATCATATTGATATGTGGACTAAGAAACTTCTGAAAACTATTTTGGGGTCAAAACAATTGAATTAGGCAATGAGCTTCATGTTAAAACATTTAACATGTCAAAGAGATTCAAAAAAATAAAAAATAAAACATGATGGTCATTGCAATGTACAACATTGTCAAAAAGCTAAATGTGGCAGATATGGTTGTGTTTGTGTCATCTTTGGGACCAATACTAAGCATGAAAATCTAGGATCACTTGATAGTTAGTAACTAGCCAGTGTAATGATGTGCAGTAACGAAATAAAGGGATAGTATAGTAAGTAAATGATACACAAGGATGATTACGCAATTTAACTAAACAACTTACATTTGCGGGGCCTTGCCCATAATGAATGATTTCAGTATTTGTTTAAAAACTACAGAACTTCTCAGTAAGTCCAACACTTACAATAGTATACTCCAAATATGAACCTTCTTGATGTCCATACGTCTCAGAAGATAATGTTAGACTCTTTCAGCAAGCTTTCAGCCTTCACTATAGTCACATTGTCCTTGCTAAAAACTAATTGTAGAGAATACAATACTTTCTCAAACTTACAATCACTCAATAATAATAAAAGAATTACAGCTTCCAAACACTTAATACAAGGATTAGGACATGTATAAACGATATTTTCTTTGTAACTCCGAGTGATGATAAAAGCTTTGAACACCTAAAAATATATAGACTACAGTCTATAAGCTTTCCTTAGCAAATAAAGATTATAGGCAAACTGTGCGATACGCTGTGTTATAGTACTGTTACCACAATAGACGGGATGATAGATTTTGATAAATCTATTTTTTCCAAAAGTAGCGAAAATCATCTGGAACTTTTTGAATGCGAGTAGATTGGGATCTTTTTAGAGAAGGAATCAACCTGTTAATTTCTAAAAGCATTTCAAAAGGATTTTTAAATTTAGTTTCAATCATTGCAGGATCGTTTTAAGGAAGATATCGTTAAAAAAACTTTTCTATATTCAAAAAAATTCTCCAATTGTAGATTATGTTTTTTAAGAATGATTTGCAAATTTGAATTTGAGGTTTTGCATTCCACCTGTTTCAGAAATTGTCCATGTAGAAATAATTTTTTTTTAACCATCGCAAGATAAATAGAATTGTACCATAACATTTCCTGAAATGCACACGATATCCATAAAAAATTAGAGATAATATTTGGTTTCTGAAAAAATCTACAGGCAAAATCGCAATATGTCTAAGCAAAACAATTTTTCTATATGCGATGGTTTGTTTCCAAAAGACATTTATATTCAAATTTTAGGAGAGTTCCAAAACTAGTCGATAAAAAATGGTTAACAAAATTTACAGCACCAAAAATGCCAATCAACAATTATACTGAATTCCTAACAGTGTCTCATTTTCTTAACAATCTCCCCATTTGACATTTTTTGGTGCAAAACAAATAAGCAGACAATGAACATTAAGACACACACAAGATAACAGTAGAAAACATTTCATGAACTAAGAAGTAGACAAAACAAAAATGAAACTGTGGAACAGAATATATGAATCCAAACTATCAAAAACTAAAATAGAACATATGAATCCAAACGGTCAAAAACTGAAATCCTAACCACTATACTAAGTTAACTATCCTAAAGACCTAAACTATCTCCCCCTTTTTGCATTCATAGTGTCAAGGGTGATCGTCATTAGCAAACTTATGCAGAACAGACTGAATGTTAAGCTGCTTAGCAATGATGTAGGCCAGCAGGAGTGTCAATAGAAGTGTCGTTTTGAGGAATAGGGGTCCACTCCCCCTCAATGTTGACTTGGTGAAAGTCTAGTAGTTTTTTGAGTATCCTAATCTCCCCCTGAACCGGTATCAACTCAGGTGTCAAAATCTAGATTTTACACTTGCTAATAAGTTATGACATAATTGTGGAAGGAAACAACAATTTGTTGTAACTATAGACTTGTCCATGGACATAGTTCACATGATGCCAAGGAGATTGAAGGTCAGTGATAGACGAAGAAAGATTAGCATAGAATTATCTGACCAAGGTAGGTGAGTAGAATGAGTGAGAGCAGACAGATTTTAATAGGTGTTGTTTTTCTGACAATGAGATCAAGACAACTTTGGCAAAATTAGTATGACTGATGATTCGTTCAACCAAAAATGACTTAGAGAGAATTTGTGACCATAGTGATTTTTTAGATAAATAAAAAAAATAGAGTGCTTTTAGCATCAGATGCCTTAATTTTGCTGGCTTTGGGTGATTGGGGAGTAGCCGAGGATGGTGGGTTAGGACGAGAAGGTTTGGAATAAACAGAAGTGGTCTTAGAATTGGAAGGAGGAGGTGGAGTATGCACTGTGTCACCAATGGTCGTGGGTCCAGTAGGCCCCTATTCTGAGATGGATTCTAGTGAAGAGCATGGTGGGGGCTCTGTGGACCAGGGTTGAGACACACTTGTTTTCTTAATGGTACGAAGAATAGATGGCTTGGAGGTAGGACCACTAACCGATGGATTAAATTTTCCTAATGACGATTGGGAAGGACAAGAAACCATCTACTGAGAGACAAGGGCATCACTACGTCGTTCCAAGGTACAAATATCTTGGTTTGGTGTAAAAATAGAGGGATTAGAAGAATCCAAACCTAATTGTGATCTACTGGCAGGATGTTTTGATGAACCTTGATGTAGTTGAGACATTTGAGCCAATACGTTGGCGATCGAAACATCATCTCCTAAGGAATCTGAATCGATTGCATAGGAATAGGACAAATAAACTTTATGGTCTTGATTTTGAAGCGTTGCGGCCTAGGACTGAACTCATCAGAGAATTGCACTGGAGGTACTAATTCTTTGCTTGTCTTGAACCACGAAGATACCATGGTGATCTAAGAGGGCAATGGATCGATTGAGAACATAGGGTGAAAACAAAGATGAACCAACCTGTGAGTGATCGTGTGAAGTACAGAGCGTTATTGGTCTAAATAACGGTGAGATTTTGGGAGCCCTAGGTCATGCCTAATGATGAACCGTCACCAGACGGGATATTGAACGACTCATTGAATGAAAATGTTGGTTCGAAAACTCCAATCGATCATGGCAGTAATGTGATTAAAAAAACAAAGCAAGTAACGAACATAAATCAAGAACAATAATTGTGCTTAATATATATACACATGTATAATTACTTTTTGGTTTGAGTAGAAAATCATTTTATGCAAATGCCCAGTGAAGTGCGTAATGTACTTTGCTTCAACTATGGATAAGGAGATGTTGTTCTATTTCTTACTCATCCAGGCAACCAGATTATTTGAAATATAAAAACAACCACTTGTTGCGTGTTTTCCTATCTTCAATGTTACCTGCCCAATCAGCATCTTGTATCTACTAGAACAAGATTACTATCCCTTGATATCCAAATTTCATATTCTATAGTTCCACTGATTTATCTTATTATTCTTTTGACAACATCCATGTGTGACTCTTTAGGGGCAGCTTGATGTCTAGCGCATACACCTACACTATAACTTATGTTCGGTCGACTTGTAGTTAGATAGAGCAGAATGCCTATGATGCTTCTATACTGGTTTTGATCTATATTTTTTCCATCTAAGTCTTAGAGATTTTAATACTAGCGCTCATAAGTGTTCACATATGATTGGCTGATTCTGAGCCAAATTTTTTAACTAAATTCTGAGCATATTTAGTTTGAGAAACAAAAATACCTTCTGGGATTTGCTCAATTTGTAGTCCAAGGAAGTGATTGAGTTCTTCAACCATGCTCACCTAGAATTCTTCCTTCATTGACTCAGCAAACTCGTTAGCAAGATTAGATGAAGTTGACCGAAAAACTTTGTCATCAACATAAATTTGAGCAACAATTAGTTGTTTATCAGCAAATGTTATGAAGAGAGTTTTGTCAACCGTACCTCGAGAGTAGTCCTTGTTGATCAAAAAGGTTGTAAGATGATCATACCATGCTCGTGGACTTGCTTTAACCATATAGAGCCTTTCTAAGTCGATACACATGAATTGGATATTCGTGGCTTTCAAAACCTTTCAGTTGTTCAGCATATACTCATTTAGATATCCATTTAGAAAGGCACTCTTGACATCCATCTGATGAAGCTTGAATTCTTGAGGACATGCAACAATAGTAATATCCTTATGGACACAAGACGTGTTACCGGGTGAAAGTCTCATCAAAGTCAATTCCTTCAATTTGAGTGTATCCTTGTGCTACCAATCTTGCCTTATTCCTTGTAACATTCCCAAGTTCATCTATTTTGTTTTTGAAGACCCATTGTTTTCCAATCACATTTACTTTCTCAAGCTTAGGAACTAATTCCAAACCCTGCTTCTTTCAATTTGTTTCAATTTCTCTTGCATGGTAGTAATCCAGTTTTCATCTTGAAGAGCTTCCTTGATATTTTTGGGCTTCATCAAGGATTTATAGTAGGAAAAACATACCATTTCTTTGTAATTCTTTCGTGAAATATTTCTGAGCTGTCTTCCCTCGTTTAGTTCACTAATTATTTGATCTCAAGGATGATTTAGTTGAACTTTGGGTGGTGGTTCTCGAATAGCTTCTGATTTTGATTCTATTGGGTTATTTGTGCTTTCTTCTATTATTCATTGCATAATTTTCCAGCATCTGTTATTCTATTTGATCAACATTTCCTACTTTTTCTTCCTTCTCATAATCACAGATAGTGACATTGATAGATTCAATCACACATTGAGTGCGATTATTGAAGACTCAATATCCTCTATTGTTGTTAGCATATCCTAAGAAGATGCCTTCATCACTTTTTGCATCAAATTTGTTCAAGTGTTCCCTGTAATTCTAAATATAACAGATATTACCAAAAATATGAAAATAACTTACATTAGGCTTCTTTCCCTTCCATAGTTCGTATGGCATTTTTATAGTTCTAGATCGCAAGTAAACTCTGTTAATTGTATATGTTGCAGTGTTGAAGCTTTACCCTAGAATTTTGTGGGAAGACTTGCAGCCTGAAGCATTGTTCTTGCGAGCTTCTGCAAGCTTCGGTTCTTTTTTTCAACAACTCCATTCTGTTGTGGTGTTTTAGAAGCAAAAAACTCATGACTTATTCCTTGTTCATTGTAGAATTTGGCAAAGTTATGATTCTCGAATTCTCTACCATGATTGCTCCTTATCTTTTATATACGACTTTCTTTTTCGTTCTGCAGTTTTTGACATAAACTTTTGAAAGTGTCAAATGTTTATGATTTTTCTCTAATGAAGTTTACCCAGGTGTATAGGGAGAAATCATCTACATAAATGTACACATATATCTTTTACTCAATACTTTCAATTTTCACTGGTCCGAAAAGATCCATGTGTAGCAGTTCAAGAACTCTAGTTGTGGATGTATGCTGTACTAAAGGGTGTTTGTTTCTTTTCTATTTTCTCAATTGACATGGTCCACATACAATAATCTGCTGAGTGATAAGTTTTGGCAGTCCACGAACAGTGCCTATATTGCTAAGATTCTTTAATGTTTTGAAATTAACATGACTGAGCCATTGATGCCATGTTTCCAAAGAGTTTAGAATTGTGTTGTGGCATTGTTTCAGAAGAATTATGATGCTTCTTTCAACCTAGTAGCAATTGTCAACAGTTCTGACCCTTTCCTTACTGACATTCCAGTGTCGTCCTTTATTTGGCATCCTTCTTTTGGTGAAGTTGACTTGCAGATCTTCATCACTAGCTGATGTGGATAAGATTGGCTTTCAAGCCCTCCAAATATAACACATCTCTTAGCTTAGGAAGACCAAGTACATTTAAGATGCCTCTGTTGATAACTTTTTCTAGTCCTCCATCACCAAAGGAGACATGACCATCTTCTCCTACACAAAAAGATGTTAGAAATTTTTTGTTACCTGTCATGTGTTTTGAACATCCACTGGTGAGATACTATGCTTAATCAGAGTAAGCAGTTAACGTCGTATGAGCAAATAAAGCTCTGTTTTGATCTTTGGGAGCCCACTTTTGTATAGTATAGGACCTCTTCTTCTTGTTATTTTGCAGAACATTCTTCTTAAGGCTATGGCAGTGGTTCCACTTGTGACCCTTTTTGTCACTGTAGAAATAGATGGGAATCCTACCTATTCTTTTTGAGTCTGAATAGATGGTTTTTTGCCTTGTTTCTATAGTTAATCTCATTCTGGATTGGCTTTTGTACTTAGATTTAGTTATGTAGCCAAGACCCCTTCGATCACAAGAGCTTTGTCTCGTGTTCAGAGCTTTGCTTTTCTAGTATTGAGACGATTAAGCATCTGTTATGCAACATTTACCTTGACAGTTAACTCATCTATCCTTCTTTCCTTTTCCTTGATTATGTCTTATTGTGTTTTAATAGTCCCCTTCATCTTGCAAATCTGCCCTTCCAATTCCTTGTTTTGCGAACCAGCCTGCAACCATTTTTCATACGTTAGTTCATAAGTATTTCTAAAATCATCCAAACTTACCTTATTGTCTTCACTTTCAGATTCATAAGTAATTGAAGTTGTAAACTTTGTAGTGGATTCATGTCTGACAGGAGCAGTGAAGGCAACGTAGTTGCTTGTAATTCCTTCATCTTCATCTTGGCTATTCTTAGAATCATCACTCCATGTGACATTCATGGATTTCTTCCTGAGTGTTTTCGCACATTCTACCTGAATATGCCCCAACCCCCCACACTCATGACATTTGATGTTCTTGAATTGATTGTTAGACCTAGCAGACTCTTTTGTAGATTTTTTTATTCTCAAATTTGTTCCTTGGTGAAGAATTTTATTTTCCATATTTCCTTAGATATCTGGAGAAATTTATGGTGATCATTGTGATCTAGTCCTCTTTTTCATTCATGCTGGTTTCAGCTTGACGAGCAATATTCTTTTTAGATTTCTGATTTGTGAAGCTCATTTCATATGTCTATAGGGAGCCATGATCTCATCAAATCTCATTTTGGTTAAATCCTTGGCTTCTTCTATAGCAACAACCTTTGCATAAATATCGAAGGTAAAAATTTTAAGGCCTTCCTTACTACTTTATCATCTGAGTATTTCTTTCCTAGTTGGAACGCTTGATTTGCAATCTCACATAGTTTGTTGTTGAAGCTTGAGATATTCTCATGTTCCTCCATCTTTAGAAGTTTGAACTGAGATGTTAATAGTTGAAGTTTAGAAATACACACAACATTGGTTCCCATGCACCTTTAGTAGTTTCACACACGGAGATTAGTTTGAACTGCATAATGTCAACGACATTGAAGATGGTGTTGAGTGCCTTAGAGTTTGTAAGGAAAAGTCTTCTTCCTCCGACAAATTAGATTTAGATTTTGCACCAGAATTGTTTTTTGAAATTGGTTATGTTGAGCCATCTTCTACGATCCTCCAAGCATATTCATCTAATGATTGAATAAAGATTCTCATATTCGTCTTCTAGTAAGTATAGTTACCTTCTTCAAGGAGAGGAGGTCTAGTGATTGATCTTCCTTCTTTGGGATGGTGTCAGATTGATATTGAGTGACTCGTTTCTGTAACGGATCTCACCTCCCAAGTTAAAAGCTATAGCAAAAGAAAGGTGACCCACTCTGTTACCAATTGAAAGTCCAGAATTATTTGATAGTTAGTAACAAGTCAGTGTAATGATGTGCAATAACGAAATAAAGAGACAATACAGTAAGTAAATGACACACAAGGATGATTACACAGTTCAAGTCAATAGCCTACATCTGCAGAACCTCGCCCAGGATGAATAATTTCACTATTTGTTTGAAAAGTACACTACTTCTCAGCAAGTCCAACATTTACAGTAGTATATGAACCTTCTTAATGTCCACATGTCTCAAAGATGTTGTCAAACTCATTCAACAAGCTTTTAGCCTTCACAACAGTGTTATGGTCTTTACTTTACTCAAGTGTGCCTCATCCATTAGGGTTCCTTTGGCCTGTCCAGAACTGGAAACACATAGTCGGTTCCCTAATCTCAATGCACCCTCTGTGTCAAGGCGAAAATCAGTG
>JAJIYU010003973.1:0-25316 GCA_030144865.1 Tinospora cordifolia
GGATCTTTGTAAGTTATGAATTACGAGGTATGGTTGATGAAAACTTGTGGTTTAATATTATTTGTTGTAAACTGTGGATTGATAATGTGTTTATTAGGTGACGAATTTATTAGGATAAGTTAAAATTTTAGAGGAGACTCTGTCAAAATTTTTGTAGGGATATTGAGTAGGATTAACTGTGAGAGGCTGACATAGTATTGTATACATAGATGTAGCGTATATGGTATTATGTGTCGGTCGTGACGTCACTTCTATGGAGTGGGTTGCGACAAATTAAGACTTTAATCATTCAGATTTTTAGTTTGAGCTTTCTAGAAAACAAAAAGTGAAAATGAATCATCACAGTTCACAAAATGTTTTGTTGAACCAAATTGATGTGTAAATGATATGTGATGATATTTGATGATTGTTTAGTTTATTAGATGATCATTGTATGTTAAATGTTAGATTCAATATCAAATAATGCTCCAAATTATTATGGAATAATGTATATGTTTGCTGGAATATTAGATGAAAGTAAATGGAAAATAACTGATGTCACAAAAGTGTCTTGAGTGTGCATGTTGTCATCAGAGTGGTGCATTGTTGTCTATCATAGCACGTTGCCTTATGTCCTAAAAGACAAATTTTGTTTTTTTTTATGATTTTATACACATATTGGACACTGGGATCTATAACAAAGGTTAAAAATAACAAATAGCTCTAGTTTGATGTCAACCATGATTATAAAATGATGTGGTTAAAATTTAACTCGAAAACAAGGTTTTCAAACTAAGTACAATTGTGTTGGATAGCTTGTAAATTTGTGTACATAGAAGGGTTGATAGACCCTATCGAATTGCATTAAATTGCTTTATTATTATTAGTAGTTGCTTTAAATTGCATTTATCATTTATGTTATTCTGGTTGCACAAGTTAATTTATGCACTAAATAACCTTATTATGAAAATAGCAAAACTATATCCAAAAGAATTATAATTTTGTGACCAAAAGAGTTTTTTATATTTTATTTATATTTTTATTATTTTTAAACAAGAAATTATTAAAAAGTGGGATAAAAAAATGTAAAATTGTGATTTCATCGCAGAGCAACGACTTATTTTAAGAAGTTGGTTCTTGGTCTACTCATCAAAGATTTTTGGTTGTTTGTGAGGCATTGTAATTGTAGCATTGTAGCAAAATCTACTTTCTACTCATGTTAAAAGCCTTGAGTCATTTGGTTTAGGTTTCACACAAACTTCACCTAAAGTAAGTGAGAAACACACATAAAATGCTACGCGCAAGTGTGTGATTTTATGCATATATGTAAATGGAATTGAAAAAGGAGTTGGAAACGCTTACAAAAGATCTTAGAATTAGGTTTCTTAGCCTCTAAGTGTTCTTCACGTGACTCAAACTTCCACATACAATTTACACAAAAAATTTTATAAAATGTGGGCAAAACTCATCCTTTCTCATTTAAAGGTAATGGAAAAAGTGTAGGGCATGTATAGGTTGGTGGATAGAGGCATGTTGGTTTATCTTAGTTGCCTGGTGGTTTATCTCAGGTGCATGGGGGTGCTTAGCTACTCATGAGTTCGTGTTCACTTGCTTGGAGAAGTTAGAGAAATATTTAATATTGGTGGTTGAAGATCAGCATTCATAGTAGCTCATGATCATGGTGGAACGACTAAGTTTGACCCGTGATTGTAAGCACATAGATGAGTTTGAGCACATGGTTTTGACATGATTGTGAAGATCTATATCCCCTCTATATGATGATGTATGACATGCCTCATACTAGTCCATATGGTGATAGCAAAGTCGAACTCGACCATGTTTGTGTAGCAAGTGATCTTGATAGTGAGGCACATTGCGCAAATGATGCAATGCGCTACATCATGCCTTCTTTTTTTTAATCTCTTCAAAGTCTTGAATCTTTTGGCATGAAGCTTGTAGCCTAATTCAACCATTTTGCCCTTAAAAATAATTTTTTAAAGTTACTTGGTTTCGTGTTAGTTAGGTAAATTTGACCTGTTTTGGTTGTAATTGGTTATGATTGATGTAATACCTCAAGAGTTAGAAACTCTCAATCAAAAAAATAAAATAAAATAAAATTTTGCACAACTACCGTGGTAGCCATTTGGGCACCAGGTAGTGCAGTCTAAAATGGCAAAAATCAAAGTTCACCTGGATACTGTGGTACTCGCTGCCAATACAACAGTACTGTGATTGAAAATACAGAATTTGGGACGAAGACATGATATCGTGGTACCAAAATGCGAAATCGCAATACTATGATTAGAAAACTTAGAATTTTGGGTGCGAACGTGGTATCACCATGCCGAGATGCAATATTGCAATTAAAAATAGTCTCAACACTGTCATACAAGGATAAGATACCGCAAAACTATGATTAAAAGTCAAAAATGAAAGGATGGAGTGTCGTAGTACTATGTTGTCTTATTGCAGTATATATAGATATATATCGACGCACAGATAACCCTAATTACACAGTTACATTCTGCAGTAAACCATCTTCACTCGCAGAGCAAACCCTAGCTGTCTTTTGCAACCCTATCCTCTCCCCCACGCGTTCGAGGTTGAGTTCAACTTGTTTCAATCTCCCTCATCAATCTCACAAACATTAACAGGAGATAAACAACTTAAAGGATGTTACAATCTCGTTCGAGAATCCTAGATATGTGCCAAGGCGTGTTGCAAGGTAAGAAATGACGCTTAGATAATTATACAAGTTCTGTATTGTGTTTTATGACAAATCAAATCAACTGAAACGACTTCTAACACATCGTTTTAATCGCTACTATGTAATAGAGAACTAAAACCACTCACGAATGTCCTTTGGAGACAAATAGAGGAGCAACAATTAACAGAGAGGTATAAAACTATTCCATCCATTCAAATACTCATTTTTAAACCTAAGTTTGATGTATCGAGTCCCATGCACAAGAGAAGCGAGAACCCATACACGAAGGTGTAGGTTTTGGGATTCTCGTGAGCATCACGATAATCACACGATAGTGCACTAACAATCGCACTATCGCGGTTACGCGCCACGATAATAGTATTGAAAGACGATAAGACTACTACAGTAATGCTCAGGCTACCGTAGTAACATGTCCTAGACCTTGTTTTTGAGTCTCATGCAGATGTGGGTGACCTATTTGCTTATCATATGACATATGGACTAATGAATAATTGTTCTATGAATTAAAAACAATGTCAGTGTTTATACTGATGAGGATCATATACTAAACTACAAAGTTAAGGATTCTAAACCATAGAGGCAAGGGTTAGAACACGAGGAGCAAAGTAACAGATAAAAATGACCATAGACTCTCTTTAATATTATTTTTGTTTCTAATGTAAAGCATGACTGTATGTTTATTTTTATGATCTTAGAAACATATTAGGAATGTAATGATATTTTATTGTATGATTGCCTACTTGTGATTCTTTGATAGCATGCTATGTGATTCCTATTATCCAATGTTGTCTCAAGAATATGTCATTGATGTTGTTTGTGGAGTTGCATTATTCCATGTGACCTAATGCATGATAATTTATCAACATGTTTTATGTATACATGAGCTGCGATAGTAATATTGATGTGCATGCTTGTGGTCATTAACTGAAGATGATTAAGAGTCTAACCACGTACAGGAGCGATGATACAGATATTGTGGCAGTAGTCTGGTATTATTGGGGTATTTTTCCATCCTAGGTGGGTGGATATGCTATTGTGGCAATAGTTGAGATGAGACTGGAAATTGAGTAAGACCTCACTCTTAAGGTTGTGTTATGATAAAGAATTCGCCTTCAAAGTGTTACTTCCAAGAGTTTAGATACAGGAGAATACCGAGGAGATTCTTTTCGGTCTTAACATCAACTTAAACAAATGAAGTGTTTTGAAACACCTAATGATTTATAAGTGTTTGCATGTTTTATGACATTGACTTTAATAATGTTTAAGATGTGTTATACACGATCCACTGGGCTCTTGAGCCAACCCCACTAATCTCTTTTTCAGGTAATCATTAAAGACACTTGTGATGGCAAGTGGCAGAAGACATTTTTGTAGTCATGATTGTTAGTGGCATTGCATACTAACATTGTTGTATATATTTCATATGTGTTTTACATTAATTCAGTAAGAAATAGAATATATTTATTTATAATTAGATGAATAAATATTTTTAGTATTATTGTATGTATTTATATATTTTGAGAATTTTAAATATAGTTTTTACTATTTATATTTGTGATTTAATACAGTAGAAAGAATTATCAATTGTGTGTGCATGTTAGAATAATTGAAAATAGGGAAAAATACGTATCTATACATTATTGTATAATATATTACAAAAATACTAAGTATTACAATGATATACATGTATCTAACTTTTTATTACATAAATACTAAAAACTTTTACACGTTTAATAACCGTCGTTAAATATGGCAGTTACCATTTCGAACGAAAAAATCGCACAAAATCAGGGATGAAAATAAAGAGCAATCAAATTAGTCTAATGTGCACCGATCTGTGGAGCCGATTTGAAATCATAAACGAACGTCTAACATAGCAGAATACAAAAAAATCTGTAATCAGATTTGTAGCAACAACAAATATGTTCTATACGATTTGTAGAACATTGCAAATCTAAGATTTTTTTTTATGATTTTCAAATAGAAATTGGGGATAGAATGATGTATATAGAATATTGTGTGTTTCATGTATCAATTCATATCAGAGACGTCCAAAATCACAAGATATTGTCTGTTCAACGGATGTGACTGGGTAGTGTTTGATAAAAATCTTGAAAGACAATAAACTGTAAATTATGAATCAAACATGTTAATGAGTTGTTCTGTATATTTGTTGAAATTTTTTTTATACAGCATATTTCATGCAGGCAATGAGTTGTTTTGCAGATTCTGTAGTTAATGAGTTGTTATGTATATTTTTTTGTACATTTTTTGTATTTCTTATATATTTAGTTATTCACTCCTGCAGATAATGAGTTGTTCTATATATTTGATGAATATTTCTTGTATACAGTTTCCTACAGCTAATGAGTTATTTTGCAGGTATGTTTGTTGAATATTTCTTGTATATTCCTTGTATATAACATGTTTCATGCACATAAAGTAATTTAATTTTGCAGTTAATGAGTTGTTTTGTATATTTTTTAAATATTTCTTGCATATTTTTTGTATATTTAGCTATTCACTTCTGCAGGTAATGAGTTGTTCTGTATATTTAATGAATATTTCTTATATATTTCTTGTATACAACATGTTTCCTGGGGGTAATAAGTTGTTTTGCATGTATATTTGTTGAATATTTCTTGTATATTTCTTGTATACAACATATTTTTTGCACATAAATCAATTCAATTCTGTAGTTAATGAATTATTCTATATATTTGATGAATATTTCTTGCATACATGTTTCCTACAGCTAATGAGTTATTTTGCAGGTATATTTGTTGAATATTTCTTGTATATTCCTTGTATACAACATGTTTCATCCACATAAAGTAATTTAATTCTACAGTTAATGAGTTGTTCAGTATATTTTTTGAATATTTCTTGTATATTTTTTGTATATTTAGTTATTCACTTCTGCAAGTAATGAGTTGTTTTGTATATTTGATGAATATTTCTTGTATACAACATATTTTCTGCAGGTAATAAGTTGTTTTGCATGTATATTTGTTGAATATTTCTTGTATATATCATATTTTCTGCACATAAATCAATTCAATTATGTAGTTAATAAGTTATTATGTATATTTTATATATATATATGTCTTGTATATTCTATATAAAAAAACTAGTTCCCTTTAAAAATGTTTAATAATGATTAAGAAAATAGTGTGTATACACAAAATATACAAGCAACATATTGAAAAT
Source organism: Tinospora cordifolia (assembly GCA_030144865.1). Classification (NCBI taxonomy): domain Eukaryota; kingdom Viridiplantae; phylum Streptophyta; class Magnoliopsida; order Ranunculales; family Menispermaceae; genus Tinospora; species Tinospora cordifolia. Next base: position 5,918 of record JAJIYU010003973.1, read on the forward strand.
ATACATATTATATACACCAAATATACATAAAATATATAAAAACTAATTTCATGTAGAGATGAGTTGATTATTAATCAGAAAAATATACTGTATACACCAAATATATAATAAATATATAAAATGTATACATAAACTAGATTCTCTTTACAAATGTTGAATAATGATAAAAAAAATAGACTGTATACACCAAATATACATAAAATATACAAAAATATACATGGCTTGTTTTAGGTAAAACTATCATCATTACATAAAAAACTATAGAACAACACAATTTTATATTTCAACATCTCTGCAAAAAAATGTTTTGTGTATATTTTCTGTATATTGCTCGTATATTTTATGTATATTATTCGTATAGTATACATATATTTCGTATATACGGTTATCTATTTTCTTAATTATTATTCAACATCTTTGCAAGAAAGTATTCGAAGTATATTTTTTTATATCTTCTATATATAATGATGACAATATTACATAAAAAACAGCAAAACACCAGAAAAATGTTAAAGAGAATAAAATAAAAATTAATTTGTTCGGTGATCGTGAACCAGCAACCAACAAACTTTTGACGAGTAGATCACGAACTAGCAAACTTTCAGGGAGCAGATCGCGAACCAGCGAAGTTTCAGCAAACAAATCGCGAACCAGTGAACTTTCAGTGAGCAGATCGTGAATCAGCGAATAGAACAGATCGCACATCTGCACCTTAAATTTTTCTATCTGTTGCTTCACATCAGCAATCTTGTCTTCAGGTTTTACTTCGGTCTCAAAGTGGGTATTCTTCAAAGTCTTCACTAAAATCTTCATCTTTATATGTAATTCTGCAATTCTTTTCTTTTTCTTCTTCTTCTTCTTCTAGCACACTTGAAAACAGTGACAAAATAAACGAGAAATTAGGGCATGACGAACGGAAATAGCGTTGCACGATTTGAATGATTTTGGTAAGTTTGTTATTCGAATATAAGTACCATATAACGCGTTAATTTGTTATACGGTATTAACGAAAATAAAACGAAAACGTTAACATAAGTGAAAAAAGAAAAGTTGCGTGAAATTTTTTGATAATATTTTTAAAATATTAGCAATTTCTGTAATTTTCTCTTGAAAATAGATGTACAAACAAAGACAAAGGAACACAAAAACTAAGCCCTAAGTAAGCCACAGCCCAAAAGTGGATAAAGGCCAACATTCACCAAGGCCCAAAACAAAACCCGGTCCAAGCCCAAATAGAGTTGTGTGCAGGAGTTGAATGGTAAATCGGTAAATAGTACGCAAACACCCTGGGTCGACTGGAATAAATATTAGGGGGCATGACTTGTGCGTACAAAGATGGCAATCATGTAATTAGGCAGCCAAAGACATGGATCCACTGGAATGGAATAACAAATTAGGGGCGTAAATCACGAAGCAAAAGGTAATGGCAAAACATGTAAAAATTAAGGAAGAGTGTGGGCCGACTGTCCAAATATTAAGGGTAAGATTCGTGGTCAATTCATAATGGCACAAGTGTGTAATTAAGAAGCCAATTGAGGGCAAATAGGAGGAGAATAAGACAAGAGCAAAGAGAAGATGAAGCAAACCAGTTTGTGGTTCGGTTTTGTCAACCGATTGGGAGACACGGTCTTGCGGCAAGGTTTTTTGAGTTCGTTTACAATTAGAAATTGACAGGGGCCAAAAAAAAAAAAAAAAAAAAAAAAAAACATAAATAAGGCCTCTTAGTATTCTTTTATCGTTCCATTCATTGCGACGTTTAGATTTCATTGAATCGTTTATTTGAAGTTTTCATAAGTTGGACGGCCACTGAAGCAGATAACAGGAGAAAGCAACAATTGAACAAGATCAGAAATCCTACTATAATTTTTTTTTTTCAATTTTTTGATTTACGGTTTTTGAATCATGTCTGACTAAATATTTTTATTTTTAAAATATAATTTAAATTATAGTAATTATTAATTTTTATTTTAATTAATCTAGTTCAAGGTATTATTTTATATTCTGTGTTCTTAATTATTCTTATTGATTGAATACTTATAAACTAATTTCAGATTATTAAACTAACTCGGGAGAAAAAGTTCAAGAATTGAATAATCAGAATATAGACCTATCTGATTTAATTGACTAAAAAGTTGTTGATTCTGTATGAGGTTGCATGCGATTAATATTTTTAGTGTATTAGTTTATTGACTGTACGCCTTAGGAGAGGGTATTAGTCAATTTAATTGATAAGATCAAGGCGCCTTATGAAAGAGTCTTGATTATAGTGTTGTAACCTACAAGAACAAAAATTAGATTAATTAAAATAAATATTTAAGGTGAATACAAGATATTTTACTATCTTAGAATTTTAATTAATATAATTTTTAATTTAATATTCACTTGTTTTCAATTTACTTCTTAATAAATTTAAGTTTTCACTATTTAATTAAATTCTAAGCCTTGAGAAAGTTGAAACTGAAATTAGTTTGAGCTTTAAGATTATTAATGATATACCGTTCTCAGAAGACGATAATTCAATATTTATCGAGTATATTATTATTCCTATCCTGTACACTTGCAGTGATTTCAACGATGACACATCTCATTGTAGATTCTATTTGGTGTTTTTTTTAAGTTGACGGAGTGGACCTATCTTGCATTTATTACATTTGACTCATTTAATTATTGAAATCGGCCATGGGGCCACGTATTAGGTTATTGATTTATTTGAATTTAGGCCATGAGGCTAGTCTTTCATTATTAACGAGTTTAATTTAATTATCACATTATCCCTATGTTCTAATCATGTATATTATAAATTATTATGTTTATGCACTCCGCACTTTTACTTGAGATGGTTGTGATTAATGAGAAAAAAAATATTAAAAGTAATGTCCCAGTTTTCGAATATTAAAAGTAGAAGTGATCACACATTTAACTTGAATTATGTCTCGAGTTGAAAGAAGACGCCCATTCAAAGAAGATTGTGATAGGATTCGGGGCCGGGGTGTTACAATTGATCATTGTCAATTCTTGAATAAATTTAATAATTCTATTGCTAAATAATTGTCAAAATTTTGAGGTATTACAGGTAAATTAATTGTTCTAATTATATTTTTATAATTATAATAATTATTTATTAAATACATATTTTTAAGATGTTTGATATTTATTCATTTGCTAATTGTGAGTATCATGCTTAATTTTTTTTAAGGTGTTGCAATTTTTTTTAATACAACTATAAAAATATAACAATTGCAACAAATATATTTCTCTATTTTAAAATTGGTGAGAGGCCAGTCCATAAATGTAACTTTGTCCTTCCATGCTTCCCATGTTACAGGAGGCCCATCCATCCAACCATTATTTCTTTATTTATTTTTTTAAGTAAAAAAAAAAAAAAGCCAATGGTGAGAGTTTCAATGTTAAAAATTAAAAAGATGACTATGAAACCATCTCCTAACCAGCATTAAAATCGTGTTAAAGTAGAGAAATAAACCAACTCAATGTGCCAAAATCTCGGGACATCTCTGTGGTCCCTTTTTTGTTGCTTTTTTTTCTTTTAAAATTCGTTATAATGCATTTTTTGTAAGTTTAATATAAGTAAATCATAATTTTAAATATTTATCATTTACTATTTATTTAATTATATAATTTGTTTATAACACCAATTTTTATGTAATCTATTAATTATAACACACAATATTCATTTTCCTTTTTATTTGTTATTTTTATTTTTATAATTAAAATATTAGATAATACAAAATTTGAATTGCATATAATATATATTTTTATTTTGTAATTTAGATAATTAAATATATTTTTAACAATCAATGTAATATTTTTTGACAATGATGTTTTAATTTTAATTTGATTATGTATTTTAGTAAAATAAAAAATTTAATTATTCAATATTCATTAAACATATTGTTGTGTTCAACGGAATAAAAACTAGATAATGAATTTTTTTGATTGTTAAAAATAATATAAATTTGTTGGATGTGAAGTTACTATTTAATATTAAAATCATATAAAAAAGTACAAAAAAATATTATTTTATTTTTATGTAAAAAGTTGAAAATGGGCCAAAAGTTATTTGTAGGTATTTCCTTGGCTATAGTTATATAAAGTCATTTTGGCCTATGTGCCCACTTGTTCTGTACCCTACAAGCATACCACTTGCAACACTGTACTGACGGCAAACATGGCCAGCACCAAGGTAAGAGTTCACCTTAAGTGCTAACAGCTAGTGATGGACCACTCATGTGCTCTCCCTAGGTCTAGGGTCCGTATGTGCTTGTGACCACATTTTTGGTAGTAGTCTCCCTTTCGTTGTGGTAAGGTTAGTGCAACAACAATGCCTTTCGGGAATTGTAGCAACAGTAAGCCCAAAAGAGTTTTTTTTCCAAAATTATTCCAAGTAAAACACATTCTACAATGCTTAAGAACACTTAATTTTAACTAAGTTGCATTAGACCAAAGAATTGTTGATTTAGTGGTACCTTCATCATTCTGTTTAAGCAAAGTTTCAATTTCAAGTCTTGTGAATGCAATAGACACTGACTGAGAGGCTTTATCCCAATATGGGAGCAGTACCTAGCCGAATGAAGATTTTGTCTTAAAGTACGCATTAAGCTAGCCCGTGAATATCTTATGGGAAACCAAAAAAAAAAAAAAAAAAAAAAAAAAAAACAAACACCCCAAAAAAGGAAAATGAGACAAAAAAAAAAAAAAGAAGCAAAAAAGAAAAATAAAAAAAAAAAAAAAAAAAAAAAAAAAAAAAAAAAAAAAAAAAAAAAAAAAAAAAAAAAACTAAGTTAGCATTAGAGAAAAGTGGTTTTTTATTTTTATTTTTTATTTTTTGTGGTGTTTGATAATGTTATTTACAACTCATAAAAAATTAGATGATAATTAAAAGATATTTTTAAATTTTTTTAACCTTTAATTGAGATAGAGGTATAAAATTTGTTAAAATAATTATTAAAAAAATTAATTAACTGTAATTAAGCTTAAACATCTATTGCAATTAGAAGTTGAATTTAAAGTACAAGAAAAAAACTAAATAAAATTACTTAATTTTACTTACTTTAAGAAAAGTTGAAAGAAAATTAACTTCTCAAAAACATTTTCTTTAAGTGATCTTGTAGATGATGTAGTTCTTGTTTAAAGAATTGTCGAAGTCCTCTTTGTCAAACCAATAATTTTTTAAAATTATTATTTTCACTTGTTGAAAAAGAATTATTGCAAAATAATAGTGGATAAGCTCACATATTATTAAAAATTCAAATTGAAATGCCTTTATCCCATGTCTACAAATCAAATAAACAAGTAAATAAATGTTGACTGAAGAAGGCATGGTCTGATCCATAGTTTGGAGCAATATCCAATTTTCCTCTTCCAATTTTTTCAGTATAAATATATCCTCGTTCTTGTAAAGAAATAAGGATAAATTACATGTTAATATAATATTGTTAATTATAAATTTAGAGGCCTTTATATTTCAGTTATAGCCTCTATCTATTGATGTCTTGTCTACAAAAATAATGTTAATTAATAAGTGTAATGACCATTTTTAAGTGATCTTTAAAGCATTTTCAGGATATTTTTAGACACCCTTTTGATTCCACCTTACATTGGAAAAAGTGTAAATATCATCATATTAAAGAGAATGAATTTTGAATAGATGAGATTTTCTTTAATTAAAAATGTCGCGTTCGAACCTTATACAGATACTATATTAAAGATTTATTAGAATTTAAACAATATAATAACTCAAATGGTGATTAATATCAAGTTACGATCCTCATATCAAACATAAAATAAAATAAATAATGACATAGCTAGAAAAAATATTTAACATATCAATCATTAAACAATGCAATCATTAAATTTCTTAAAATATCAAAAGGGTTAAATAAAAAATATATATATGATATGTTAGAACTTTTTTTTCATGCTATTCAAGCTTAGATTTACTGATCAGACTTTCTTCAACTTGTGACTCTCTTGAGACGTGTGGCCGCCTTCCACTTACTATGCTCTTTCTTCAATTAAACCAAATAAAGCAACACCTTTCACATTGAAAAATGAGACGACTACCTTGAGACCAAGTTTCTCAATCCCAATATAGATTACATTGCGTTTTTATTCTTTCCTTTATTAATTCTCCCTTCTGGCAAAAGTGGCGAAAGATCCGGAGAAACACAAAATTTTGACAATCGCAGAGGGAAAAAGGTCTTTTCCAAGTCAAAATTTCATCCCCGAAACAAAAAAGGAAAAAGAACATGGAGCAAAATTTGAAGCAGCTTTAATATTATGATAATGGCCGCTTCTTCTTCGAGGCGTCATCGGCGCTCCTTCCTCTCCCCCATTCTCGCTCTCTTTTCCTTCTGCATCTTCACGGCTCTTCTTCTCTTCAAGGTCTTCTTCTTCTTCTTGCTAAGTTAATTGTCTCCATTGATTTTTTCGTTTCCGCTTGTTTCTGGACCAGGGTGTTTGCTAGTTTATTGAATTTGTGAGTTTATGCATGTTTCTTATTCTGGGTGATTGTTAATATATTGATTTGGTGAATTGCCGTTTGTTTTTGATTCTGGGTGTTTGTTGCGTTATTGTTCTAGTGAATTTCTGCATGTTTAAGATTCTTGGTGTTTCTTAAATTATGTTGTCAATTTCTGCTTCTGGGTGTTTGTTCACAGATTGATTTTGTGAATTCCATCTTGTTTGTGATTTCAGGGTGTTTGTGAATTTCTTGAAGTTTTTCACTTATGTCAATTTCTGATTCTGGGTATTTGTTATTTTTCAATCCCAGTTCGATGATTTCATCTCACAAACCAAAACAATTGCGGGTCACAACTTGGACCCGACGCCATGGCATCTCTTCCCGCCAAAGCAACTCAACGACGAGTCAAAATACACCAGAGCTTCGAAAATTCTGCAATGTTCTTACCTCACATGTCGGTTACAGGGCCAAAAACAGATTAATAATGTAGCAAAGCTAGACCCACAATTTAACTTCCATAATTCCAGCATGAGATCCTCATGTCCGGCATGGTTTCGCTGGATTCACCAGGATCTTTCTCCCTGGGCTCGGTCTGGAATTTCATATTCCAATTTGATGGAAGCCCAGAAGTTTGCGGCATTTCGAATTGTGATTGTTGGGGGAAGGCTTTATGCAGATTTTTACTATGCTTGTGTGCAGAGTCGAGCAATGTTTACGATTTGGGGATTGTTGCAGCTTCTTCAGAGGTTTCCAGGGATGGTGCCTGATGTTGATATTATGTTTGATTGCATGGATAAGCCTGTTGTTAGTAGAGCAAATATTGCTGGGCAGCCGCCTCCTCTGTTTCGGTATTGCACAACTGATGCGCATTTTGACATTCCTTTTCCAGATTGGTCTTTCTGGGGATGGTAATATTTGATCCTTAGAAACTTTTTTTTTTCTTTTTTCAAATGAAAATTGAATTGAGTCTTTCTTAAGTTGTTAGGTTTACCATGTTTATGCATTCTCTACATCCTAAATTTTATTGTTTCCCATGCCTTCTAACTTTATCTTTAGTGTTATATATTTCTTTAGCTGCCCCTATTCTGTTTGCTTTACTTTTAATTTCTTGAAAGGTATGTTAATAGGGTGTTTTTCCATGTCCGTGAAGAATGAAGATTATACGAAGGCAAGTGTTTGATAGGGCATGAGTTTGAGTAAGACCCATAAGATACTTTGGCTAAAATTGGCTTAGAACTTGGAACAGTAAGCTTCAACTTTTAGTCCAATTGAATTCATTTTCTCCTAAATTTTTTCAATGGACTAAAAAGATGATGGTTTCAATTTGTTCTATTATGCAATCTTGATTGTTAATTTTCGTGTTATGGAAACATACATAACAAATTTTTAGCAGTGATAAAAATCTTATATTGTTGGAATTCTTAATGTTAATATTACGAGAAGATTCAAGATAAAGCATAAACTAAATTGACAAGTACAAAGGATCAAATGAACAGAACGGATCAATGATGATAACCTCTTCTATGATATCAAGGGAAACAAATGTCACAATTCATTCATGCACATTTTCTATCTCAAATGAAGAAGGTTGATGGAAAGAATTGTACTGCTCATCTCAGCTTTCAGATTTGATTTGCTTTGCACTTGAAGAGATTTTCATTGAACAAATCTTTGTGGCTTTTTCATGCAGGCCTGAAGTTAATATAGGACCTTGGGACGAGGAATTCAGAAGCATTAAACAAGGCTCCCGAGCTGTAAGCTGGAGAAAAAAATGGTCCCATGCTTATTGGAAAGGAAATACTGATGTTGGTTCTCCCGTGCGTACAGAGTTAGTTCGTTGTAATCACTCTAGGCTCTGGAGAGCCCAGATTATGAATCAGGTTGAATTTTTTCAACTGCTTTACAAATTTATTTTCCTGAACTTCTATCATTAACGCAGGGCATTACGAGGTATTAACTAAATATTTTTCTTGCGATGCATCACAGAATTGGTTAGATGAAGCTAGAGGAGGTTTCGAGCAGTCCAAGCTATCAAACCAGTGTAAACATAGGTAAGTTACAATTCTCTGTATAATATAGGATAAAGCATTTTGCTTTGCTTGTTAGTTTTAACCATCATGATGATATAACTCTTTTGAAACACTGCAATTGGCATGCTTGTTGGTTTGGATTTGAGATCTTTTAGGCCTCATAGAAATATGTTTCGTATTCTTTCTGTGATAATGAGTTACTTCATTTTCTGACATAACATGTTTAATTCAAATTGTTGCTTTAGTTTGAAAATGCAATCATTCCCAAAATTGATAAAATGTATCTTTATACAGGTACAAAATTTATGCAGAGGGTTATGCTTGGTCTGTGAGCTTGAAATATATCCTTTCCTGCGATTCTCTTGCTCTTCTAATATCACCAAAGTACGAAGATTTCTTCAGTCGTGGCCTTGTGCCTAGAGAAAACTATTGGCCCGTCTCTCTCCCGCCTGATCTATGCAAGTCAATAAAGTTCTCTGTTGAGTGGGGGAATAAACACACAGTTGAGGTACGTCTTTCCACAAGGCTGGTAACTTAGTCAGAGATCCATGGCATGTTCTTTGTAGGATTTTTGGAATTCACTATTAGCCAACCAACGTAACCATTTTCTCGATCCAAGTTGATATTTCCAAGTTTTAAACAGGCTGAGGCAATGGGAAAAAGGGGACAAAAATTCATGGAAAGTTTGGCAATGGAACAAGTTTATGAGTACATGTATAACCTCATTGCGGAGTACGCAAAGTTGCAAGATTTCAAGCCTTCTCCACCTTCATCTGCTCAAGAAATGTGTGCCGAATCTCTTCTATGCTATGCAGATCCAAAACAGATGGAATTCCTAAAGCGATCAAGCGCGTCCCCTTCACAGTCTCTTCCATGCAATCTTCCTCCCGCCAATCCTGACATGATAAACCATTGGATGCAGAAGAAAAGGAATATAATCAATGAAATAAAGAACTTGGAAAAATCTTGATCACAAATGGGCTAACTACAGCGAGCATATCTATATCTCCATATTGAGGACCTGAAAAACACACTTGGCAAGTTTTGGACAGCCGCCTCCTTGTGTTCGAAGTTCAAATTTAGGAGTTTGGCGGATTTGTGTTAGGTACATTTGAGCTTGTCATGATTCTTTATACTGTATGTAGTCTTATCTCAAGAGTCACAGACTACGCAATGCATAATTTTCTCCATTGTGGAGGAGGAATTTGAATTGCCATCTCCTTCGTTGAATTGTAAATCCTTCTCCAGCGGCTTTGTATTCCCATCTTCTCTATGTAATGAGGTCTTTGAGCTCGTGTTGTAACATTCATATCTTGTGTGGCTAAACATTGAGATATGGAACATTTTGGCTGGACATTCTCTCTCTCTCTCTCTCTCTCTCTCTCTCTCTCTCTCTCTCTCTCTCTCTCTCTCCCTCTCTCCCTCTCTCTCTCTCTCTCTCTTTCTTTAAATGGTTACCATTTTCACGCATCTGGGAGTTGTTTCCTCTGTGGGCGAGACTAGATTCCAGAAGTTGGACATCACTTAGGCGTTTGGCCCAGACCTTCAAACGAGAACAATGGTAGCAGCATGCTCAAGCTCAAACACCACTAATATTCAGTTTCTCAACTAAGCAAGCTACCAAAACTTCTTCACATGTAATTTTTTTTTTATCCGTTCTTTTTGGTAGAAAATCTTGTAAAACATTACTAATTTATCTATTCACAATTAATATATATACTTAGACTCTTATTGCACAGTTATAACTTTTGGTCAAGTGATTTCTAACATGCTCTTAGAACGGAGCTTCTTTAAGAGGTCTTCATCGCTAGTATATTTGTTTGTTTATCTCATTTATCAGTCATTTTTCTTTCCTATTATAAATTAAGTTCGTGTGTCATTATACACGTGGCGAAGGATATTAATAATATATATCTACTCATGGTTAATATATGTAGTTAGATCATCATTTGATAGTTATAGCTTTTTGTTGAGTGACTTATAATAGAAAGGAATATGCTCTAATATCAACATCCAAATTCAATGCGATTACACTTAAATCTGTTCAAGTTGCATCCTAAAAGCAAAAGATATTGAAGTTAATATATTTTTTAGTCCCAAAAACATTTTATTTTCTTACTAATAAAGAAAAATATTTTTTTTGTTTTTTTATTATTTTTGGGTTTACCTTGGAGATTTTGTCTTCAGTTTAACATATCGTGTGTAGAAGCTTGATTTATGTTATTGCGTTTTTCACTTGTCAACTATGTAACTTTTAAATTAAATAGTTTTTAACATAGTATTAAAGCCTTAATTTTATAAAAGATGTAGGATTCAATACTTTTCCATCTCTTCTTCACATATTAAATGGATTTCCACTTTAGGGTTTGTTGCTAGTAGCTTGTGCCTTGGTATATATTAATTAATTCCTCAAGAATCTCTCATGGTTGATCGATACTTTTCTATATGATCTTGCCAACCTTGCTTTTGCCTGCACCGAAAAATTGAAAGAAAATGCTAGAGAGATATCCAATATACTGTTAAAATATTTGTCTCAAATAATATAATAGAATATAATATCAATAGTGTATACGTACGATGTATACTTTAGATATCAATAAGGGTTTTCCTAGGTTGAATTGGATCCATGGAGGTAAAATTTCTTTAGGGACAAAATTTTTTAGCTAAGTTAACTCAATAAGACACCTAAAATCAAAATTATCTAACCTAATTACTTTGGGTCGGGTCGGGTTGAGTTGATGTTGATCAGGTTCATCTGCATAGATTTATTGATTATAATTAAGTTCTCATTTTTAAAACTAATGTTTTGTTATGTATGAATATAAATATGTTTCGAATAATGGTTTTATTTATACTATTTTAGTTACAAGATTTTATGTAACGCAATAACATTAGATGATTGCAATAAAACCACCAAGTACAAAAACATTTTTTTTCCTAAGTCCAGGAATTGGGATAATTTGCAATTGAGACTCATTCTAATCTTGATTGAGTTGCTAATGTCAAATTCAGCCCAATTTAATATAAAAAGTCCCGGGATGTCAATGTAGAACATTAGTAGTATTATTACATTGGAACATCATAAAAACTAAGAGAGCAGCTAGATGAACCTTGGGGTTATCGACAACCTACACCTCAGATGACACTGGAGTTTTCCAAAAATAAGTATGGTTGAGAAGCTGTTGGAAAATATGTAATATCAAGAAAGGATGGGAAGAAAGATTTGGTAGTGGAAACGTCAAAAGGGTCCCGAGAACATGAAATGGGCCAAGAATAGCAAATGCAAGTTGGGCCCAATAATTGTATGGGCCAACCAAAGGCACGACGTCGTTGCATCAAACAAAAGCTTGCCCAGCTCAAGGACTTTCTCTAGCAATAGTTGACACACATGATATTTAATTATCCAGTTTGTATTTTATGAGATTAGCCTAGTGCCAACATCTCCTTGAATATGGAAGTGATTAGGATTACGCTTGTATAAAAAATGCTTTGCAAGAAGACAAGAAGGAAATTTACTCTTATTATTATTATTATTATTATTATTATTATTATTATTATTATCTCTTTAGCTTCTTTTTCGTTTCCTCTTTCGATATATTCTTTTGATATCATTTGATGCTTTCATTACCCTGAATAATGCCTTCAAAACCAATCAAACCATTAAAGATGATCTCTCTGCTCTCATAGAAAAATGGGTAGCCATGGAAGCCAAGATTGAAGCTCTTCATGAAAGCAAGTTAGAAGCACCACTAACCTCAGATCCCAACTAGAATCCCTGGCCATCGTTGCTCACCCAACCTCCCCACATCGCCTGCCACCATCCACCTCCCAAACTCAACATACTTCCCCTCACATCCAACCCCACCTTGCCACCACTAACCTCAGATCCCAACTAGAATTCCTACCCATTGTTGCTCACCCAACTGCCCCACATCCCCTGCACTATCGAGGTGACACCCCAATTTTTGGTCCTTCGTTTTCTGTCACGCATAGAGAGACGCGCCGTTAAATATCGATGCATGTATCATTTGTTGAGAACTGGGGCGTTACTTTTCTCACATTCAATTTTCATTAAATATCTTATGGACATACCAAGATCTCATATAAATAATTCGTCAATCTCTTAGACATACCAAGAGTAGATCCCATATGAATAAAATATGATAATTCTCATCAAAACTCATAGATTAAACTAAATGAAACTAAACATAAAGTGTTCAATTAATAGTCTAAAAATAGGCATATGAGGCCCAATACCAACTTTTAAAAACAATAAGACAAGACCAATAAAAAGGGATCATTTGTCTAGTTCAAATAATGTTCATAACTAGAAACCGAACAAATCAAATCACAACCACCCTAGTGAAGTTTGTGAATATCTAATTAGCACTTGGCCGTACTATAACTCAAAGTGCTCAAAGATCACTTGAAATGAAGATGTGAGGTGAGCTTGAAAGCCCAATGATCTGGCGTATTACATCAATAACATTATTTAAATCAAACACATAACATGTAACCACTTATCAAATGTTAGGCATTTCAAACATTCAGTTGTTAATTAAACCGAAGGGCCTAATCCTGGTGTTTTCTTATCATCATCATGTCGGAGAAGATGAGAAAAATGCACTATATGCTAGATTCCAAAGGGATAGGGACACACCCATCACTCAACACAGGAACTAGAGTCACACCTATTGCTCCATCACCAAATAACTAGGGTTACATTCATAGTCTTATCTTCAATAATTAGGGGCAAACCCATTATTCTTTATCGCGAGAACACCCACAATGATACCATGGTTCAATTCTTAATTTAAATTTGCTTGTGTATCAACAAACCTTTCATGACAACCATAATTATCATTTCATCATGTATAGTACATTGTTGTCAATAACATAATCATGTTGATCATCTCATAGAAACACATAGCAACAATCATCTCATGTTATAAAGCATTGTAAACACTGAACATGAACATATAACTCATATTATTCTAGCATTCATGCGTTCATGTCATTCACATATCGTATAGATAACATCCTAACATGCTTATAGGCATCCAAGCAATGTAAACACACCACATGTTCAGTATTAAAATTCAAATAATAATAGAGAGAAAGGTAATCACTTCGACCTTTATTAGCCTTTGCTTTGCACTATATTAGCTTTGTCTTTCAATCTACGAGAATTAAAACCAACATTACATGAGTTTGAAAGCATCTCTAAGGTCTCTTAAATCATAATTTAATGATTCCCTAACATAGATATCCTAAGGTGTATGTATGGTCATAACGGATAACATCATTCACCATTTTCTTCTGATTATCGTGGTAGTGAGTGACATTACTGTGGTAATCCATTTGTACACAAACAAATATAAAAACTAGGTTTACACCGTGTTACTGCGGTCAGTTACCGCAACCAAAGCACAAATTGGTTTTTCTCATACGTTACCGCGGCAACCAGTGGGTTCGTGTGTATTCAATGTGTGTTATCACGTCAGTTACCATGGTAACTAGAGGAGTTTGTGTGTGTACAATGCACTACCACTGTCTATCGTTTCCTCTAGTGTTTCGTATCCCAACATTTTCGCATTAGGTTCCAAAAATTCATACACACATGAAAGGGAAAACATTATACCTTGTTGTTCCTTGTTTTACTTTAATGCGAGGTTTTGAAGCATCTATTGATCTGCGTTTCAAAGAAAACATGCATACTCTCAGGAAATGCAAATCTATGTTGAAAAACTGTGATTCCAAGTGAGGTTTGTCAATTTACCTGTGCACAAATGATTTCAAACGATGCCTCTACTAATTTTCTTCTTTGTTGGGGTTGTTCTTCATGAATCTAGGCTTTGAGAACCAGTGGAGAAAGGTTTGAGTGGATGCAAACCAGTCTAGAATGGTAGGGAAGGGAGGAAAGTTTAGTTTTTTTTTGGAGGCTATATTAGTTCTTTGGAGTTGATGCGCGACTGTAGGGCTACAATGACGATTATGGTTTTTTGGTGCACTGTTTATACATATATATTTCACATATTACCACAGTATCTCGAGGTATTGCCGTGGTAACCAGAACCCTAATTTTCTACGTTCTAGTTGTATTACCGCGATAGCCAGAATGTTGTTATTTTTTTGGTTTCAGTCACATTCCTTTGCATTACCATGGCAACCAGTGGATGGTTACCATGCAAAATTTCGTACTTTGCTTTGATTTACCATTTCTTTTGTACATTGATTAATCATTTTTTAAACCAGATTTTCATAGATTTTTCACGGTTTATTGTGCTTAAATTATTTTTATTTAAATTTACCAAAACTCTTTAAACTTTTTGGGGTATTACAATGTAACCCACTTAAAAGAATCTCTTCCTCGAAATTTAAAGGGAATATCATACTTGTATGATGCCATCCAGTTAGATGCTCTTGGTGAAGAGGTCCAGGATCCTCTTTCGCATTTCACTCTCCAATTCCTAGGTTACCTTTTCTAGGTGATGGTGTCTCCATAGAACCTTGACTAGAGGAATGTCCTTGGTTCTGTGACTTTGCACTTTACGATCCAATATCTAAATTACTTATTCCTCGTAAGTCGCATCATCCCTGACATCAGTCTCCTCCCAGTGTATGATGTGAGAGGGGTTTGGTTCATATTTTCGCAGCATCGATGCATGGAATACGTTATGGATCGAAAAAATTCTATTAGGCAATTCCAGTTCGTAGGCACATTCACCAATTCATCTAAGTATCTCGAATAGACCGATGAACCTAGTGAGAGCTTGCCTTTGATCCCAAAACGCTTGATCCTTTTCCAAGGGTTAATCATCAAAAAAACTTTGTCACCTAGTTCAAATTCTAGATGTCTTCTTCTTTTATCTGCATAGCTTTTCTGCCTACTCTAAGCTGTAGTCAGTCTTTTCTGAATCTGTGTATTTATATCTTCTACCATTTCTAGCTTGGTGAGTACCTGATCCTCAAAATCTATCCAGCATGATGGTGATTTGTAGGATCAACTATAGAACACTTCATATGAAGCCATTCGTATGCTTGCTTGATGATTGTTGTTATAGGCGAACTCTGCCAAGTGCAAGTACTTACTCTAATTACCCTTGAAGTCAAGGACATAATATGCTCTCAATATGTCTTCTAATATCTGTATAACCCTCTCAGACTACGCATCTGTATGAGGATGGAACGCAGTATTCATGGTAAGCCTACTACCTAGTTCCTTCTGTAGGCTCTATCAAAACTAAAATGTGAATATAGAATCTCTACCTAACACAATGGTCTTAGGTACACCGTATATTACTATCTCATTAACATATAGCTCTCCAAGCTTTCCAATTGAATTTGTAGATTGTATGGGAAGAAAGTAAGCTACCTTTGTCAAGCGATCTATAATTACCCATACGATGTCTTCTCCTTTTTGATTCCTAGGTAAGCCACTAACGAGATCCATTGCAATATTTTCCCACTTCTACTTGGGAGCTGGAAGTGGTTGCAACATCCCTAAGGGTCTTCTATGTTTTGCCTTCACCTATTGACATGTCAAACACTTATAGACATGTTTGGTGATGTCCCTCTTTATGCCTCTTCACCAATACACTCTCCTGAGATTCTAGTATATTTTATCTTCTCCTAGATGCAGAGTGTACTTGGTCTGTGAGCCTTATCCAAGATGGTTCTTTTACTCTGCCTACTCTCAGGAGCACAAACTCTATCTCCAAGTCTGAGAGTACCATCTGCATCAATTCTAAAGTTTGTGTGCTCCCCTAGATTTACACCCTTAATTAGATCATTAATCCATTTATCCCCTTTTTGTTCATCTCTTATCTAATGTAAGAAATCTGGCTTGCAAGTCATTGCATATAGATAAACTTGGTCCCTATCTGAAGTTATACCCAAGTTATAATCACTGATTAACTGATACATTTGACCCTTTTCTTCATCCTTCTTATTAAATTTTTTGCTAAGTGCATCAGCCACCACTTTAGCCTAACCTGGATGATAGACAGCTAAAAGTTATAATCTCTTAGGAATTATATCCACCTTTACTGTTGAAGATTCAATTCCTTTTGTGTATAAATATACTTCAGGCTCTTGTGATCAGAGAATAAATCGAAACTCTCCCCATAGAGATAATGTTTCAAGATTTTCAAAGCAAAAACAATTGCTACTAACTCTAGATCATGCGTGGGGTAATTTTGTTCATGTATCTTCGACTGATGTGAAGTGTAAGCTATTACTTTCTCATTTTGCATCAATGTAGCGCCCAATCCATTTTGTGAAGCATCTGTATATAGGACATACTTAATATTGTGAGTAGGTGTGACTAAGATAGGTGTTGATGTTAACTTCTTCTTCAATTTTTGGAACGATTGTTCGCACTTATCTTCCAAACAAATTTCTCTCCCTTTCTGGTTGATTTGGTCATTAGTCTAGCCAATTGCGAGAAATCTTGGATAAACTTGCGATAATATCCAGCCATACTTAAGAAGCTTTTGATTTTCATCATAGTCTTACATTGCTTTCAGTTGGATATCGCTTCTACTTTCTTTGGGTCTGCGGATATTCCTTTAGTTGAGACAATATGACCAAAGAACTTAACCTTCTTCATCCAGAAGTCACACTTGCTAAACTTACTATAGAGTTTATTTTCTTTCAGCATCTTTAGGATAGTCCTCAGATGTTCTACATGCTTATTTTCTGATCTAGAGTATATTAGAATGTCATGAACAAACATTCAACAAACTTATCCAAATATTGTTTGAAGACTTTATTCCTCAAATCCATAAATGTAGCCAGTGTTTTGGTCAAACCAAACAACATTACTGTGAACTCAAAATACCCATATACCCTTACTGAGTTCTGAAGGTTGTCTTGTGTATATAGTTTCCCAGATCTTCAACTAATGATATCCAAACGTTAGATCAATCTTGGAGAAATGAGTGGCTTCCCTCAACTGATCAAACAGGTCATCTATCCGAGGTAATAGATACTTGTTCTTTATTGTTACTTAATTTAACATTCGGTAGTCAACACAAAGTCTCATAGATCCATTCTTTTTCTCCACAAACAGAACTGGAGCTCCCCATGGTAATTCACTGGTTCTGATAAATCCCTTTTTACGGAGCTCATCTAGTTGTGTCTTCAACTCAATCGATTCCACCGATGCCAATCTATAAGGCGAAATAGCTGTGTGGTGGTAGTCCAGGTAGGTCATCTGAGAATACATCCGCGTATTCCTGTACTACAGTAGTTTCCTATATTTTTCTAGGTTTTTCAACATCCTCTTCTAACAACTGTTTGAAGTCTTCTTTTTGTTTTAAAAAATACAACATAGCGATCATAGGACTCTTTGGCAATATTTGCATGTCCCACTTATTTTAAGCACGTATCCAAAAGGCAACGTCACAGTCACCCTCTGCTTTTGACAATCTATCTTGGCTTGATATAAGGTCAGCCAATCCTTACCCAATATGACATCATACCCATGAAAATGAAGTGTATATAGATTAGTCGAAATTAGCTTATCTCTAAATCTAAGGTCACATTTACAATATCTCATAGAGTTCACTACATTTCCTATGGGTGTGGCTATACGTAATGTCACAAGCAATGGGTTTGTCACCAATTGTAGTTTATCTACCAAACATTCAGAAATGAAGAATCGCGTAGCACCAAAGTCAAACGAGACTTTCATAGCAACATTAAACAAAAGGTATTTTCCATTGCTGATGCATAATCAACTCGGGCATCAGTAGCATAGAGTTGGGTTTGGTTCTGTTCTCAGCCCTAATTTTGGTTTTGCCCCTGATTTTGCTGTGGTTGGGGCTGTGGTTCTTGTCTCTGTTATGGATGACCATCTTGTCCACGCACCTACTGCTGCTGGAAAGAAGCTGGAAAGTTCTTGGCAATATGTCCCCTTTAGCAGGATAAGAAACATAACCATTGCCTCTTTGCCAACTCCCTCTACTTGTCCCCAGCACAATCAGTCCATGCCTACTGGTTCTGTGGCATGTTATAATTCTACTCCTCTAAAACTGAGGCGTTCGGTACCCATCCTGTTTGTTCTACCTCTTCTGTGAGTCTCCTACCACTTGTTCCGGTTGTGGCCTCTTCTGTTTGTTCCTCAAAGCCTGATCATACTCAAGATCTACTTCGATGAATTGTGCCTTTTCCCCCGTTTCTTTAAAGGTGGTTAGTTTCAAAGGATGTATTATTTCTTGTATTTTTATCTTTAGTCCATCGGTAAACCTGTCTGCCTTGGACTACTCATCTCCTACTAGTTTTGGGGCAAACCTCGATAGTTCAATTAATTTCTATTCATACTCGGCCATAGTCATATTTTTCTGTGCTAGTTTGATGAACTCTAACCGTATCTGTTTTGTCTGTGCCATAGAGAAGAAGTGTGAATAGAACAGAGTCTTAAAGTGTTCCCAAGTCATAACTGTCAGTCATATCTATAGCAGGATTGTTCATGACCATCTCCCACCAATGATAGGCGAGTCCCTCAAACTGGTGCACTACTAATGCGACTCTCGTGGTGCCAATTGCCCCTAAGGCATTCAAATGCTTGTTTATCTCAGTGAACCACTTATTAGCAGCTACATGATCAGCCAAACCCTCAAAAGTATTGGGTCGTAGCTTCTGAAATTCTATCAACAAATTCTTTTGTTCTATATCATCCATTATCGGTCGATCCTGTGCCACTGGACTATTAGGTAATAAAACCTGATGAACGTGGGTTTGAAGCTGTGCTTGTGGCTATGGCTGGACTGGTGGCTAGTTCTACATCTGTGCGAGGCTCCTTATGACTGGTTCCACAACTTGCTGAGCAAATTCAGCTAACATATCCATAGTCACTACCGTCCTAACTGAAGTTGTTGCCACG
>JAJIYU010003974.1:0-25508 GCA_030144865.1 Tinospora cordifolia
AAAGTACATGAAGACCATGAATATTAGTTAGGTTCTTCTTATTTAAAAGTTTCTAATTTTTATGTAAGGGCATGTTGCCCAAGTTTTAAGACTTCCGCTGTAATATTTTAAATTATGTATTCAATTTTATTTAATTAATTGAGTTTTTGAATTTCAGTTATTTCTTATACTATTGCCTTATTAAATTTTTTATTTTAAGCTATATACGGCTAAATACGATCAAGGCATGAAATGACTGAAATAGAAAGTCGAGTGTGCGTCGCTTGTAATATAACACCGGCCCGGCCCGCCGTTTGGTTTAGTCCACCGTCAAGAAAAACGGTGGATGGTCCAATGCTTGATGATACGGGGGTTGGGATGTTACATGCACAAAAATTTTCGGGAAAGTGTTTTTAGGAACAAAGAAATCAACAGATCAACAGGGGTATAATGATCTTATCTCAATCCCAAATACATGTTTCGTAGTCTAGAAGTCGAAGAAGTAGGATGCAAGGTCTAAGAACACAAGAATAAGAGAAAAAACCCAGAAAACCTGCTTTCATATTGGTTATTGCGATAGTGGTAAACATTACGAAAGTAGTGTCATTGTTTTCCTTGTTTTCTCGAAAATTTATACTCACTACCGCAATAATCTACCATGGTAGTGTGTTTGATCTCTACAAAACCCATTAATTGTTGTGGTAAGGATCTTGGAACCCTATTTTGCCATTTGTATGTTATGGTTATTGTAGTCATGATGTTCTTACTGCGGTACACAAAAACAAGGCCTAACTTAGGCTCATCTAGGGTGATGTTTTTGCATATTATAGGCCATATATGGTAAAGGACAATTAGAATATGATTCAAAAACTTTAGAAACATATGAATCACTTAAAATAGCATATTAAAACTTGATCTTCACGGTTTACGCCTCTTTGAGCCTTCAACCAACACCACAAGGACCAGGAAAGAGATTAACATTAGTTGCATTACACACTAACTATATTATATATATTTTATATAAGTTTTTCATGGGTTTGGATAGGAAATGAGACATATTTTTGTATAATTAGATGAATGATCATTTACATTAGTATTGCATGTTAAATATGCATTTAGAGAATTTTAATATAGTTTTATGTATTTATATTTGTGATTTAATGCCTGATGAAGGTTTTCTTATTTGTGCAAGTTTAGAATAATTGGGAACATGTATACACAATAAGAAGAGTGGAAAAAGGCTAAAAAATGGCTACACATGGCGTTATTGTTCATGGTCCAAAACAAGGCCCAATCATTAAACACCAGGTCAAGCTCAAACACTCAGTCCACCCCAAAACAAATGGAGAGCATAAAATCAATGCATTGAGTGGCAGAGTTGTAAATTGGGCAATGAAGCAATGGCACGATTGGAAACATAATAGTGAAACATGATTTGTGGCACATGAAGCAATAGCAAAATGTGTAAAAAAGTTGATGAAGCAATGGCACGATAGGAATGTGTAGAATGAGCATACAACATGAAATTGGTTCGTGAAGCACGTCAGGACCGTAGTATTGACAGTGATGACCGCAATCCTACATTTGCAGTCTAGGACCGCGATCTTGTGACAAGGGTTATAAATAAAATGTTCTGTGTTAGAGTTTAACTAGGATTTTATGAGATGTTTTAGAAACACTATAAATAGATATCTTTAGTTAGGGTATTCACTATTTAGTTTTTGATTCGAGTAGCGGTTGACGACCAGAGCAAAAAGGAGAGCAAAATAAGGGAGAAGACGAAGAACAAGAT
The DNA here is from genome assembly GCA_030144865.1 of Tinospora cordifolia. Taxonomy (NCBI): domain Eukaryota; kingdom Viridiplantae; phylum Streptophyta; class Magnoliopsida; order Ranunculales; family Menispermaceae; genus Tinospora; species Tinospora cordifolia. The sequence continues at coordinate 1,772 of JAJIYU010003974.1, forward strand.
CACAATTGTATAATATGATCTTCTATTTGTTTGATTCTTTGTATTGTGAACTAGTTGATATGTCTGCTAAGTTCTTTTGATGTCTAAGATGTAATTTAGATTGTAGGACCCATTGATATTTGTTCTGATTGATCTATTTTTGAGGTATTGTTTTATACTTTGTATTGTTAATGCTCTTTATTAATTGTCTACCAATAAATTGATCTCAAATTGTTGAACTAACTCGGGAGAGAGGTTGAACAATTGGATAATCAAAGTATAGATTTATATGAATCAATTGACTAGGAGATTGTTGATTTTTAGGAGGTTGGATAGGAATTATGAATTTAATGCATTAGTTTATTAATTATGTGCCTCAGAAGGGGGTATTAGGCAATTTGACTAATTAGTATTAATGCGCCTCAGGAAAGGGTTTTGATGATTAGTGCTATAACCTACAAGAATAAAATTTAGATTAATTAAAATAAAGATTAAAGGTGAATAAATGATATTTTACTACCTTATAATCTTAATTAACACAGTTTTAAAGTTAGCAGTTGTTTGCTTTCCGTTTGATTATTATTTAAAGTCTTGAAACCTCGATTTGATGCCTTGATAAAGTTAATACTAAAATTAAATTAGGATTTAGAATTATTAACCACATACTATTTCGAGTGGATGATATTCAGTATTTACTGTGTATTACTATTGCGATCTTGTACACTTGCAGTGATCCCAACAATTAGCATCAAAGGTGAGAATGATTTCTGGGTTTTACTTTATTATTTTGATCTAAATGAGATTTGCATTTGTGTTTATGCTTTGATTATACATGCACTTGACTTAACAATACATGCCATGTTTAGAATATGTATGCTTAGCACTACATAACTAACGATGCATGATATGTGACGATATGATCTATGTCATGGCATGCGTGGAATGTTTAATATTTATCTGAGATTTATCATGCCACTATTCACTATTAAAGAAAGAGTAAATGAAGATTATAACCATACATTAGCACGATGAAGGTTTTTCATTGTGAGTTTTCCTACCGAACCCGACTTGCCAGTATTTTGATTTGGATTTGGGCATTCGTATTTAAACCCACTTTATAATTGTAAACTGGGTGTTCGAATTTAACACCACTTTACCAATGGCGAGTTTAAGCGTCCATATTTTTTTGTTTTGTACAACTAATGTCACGACCGACACATAATATCATATATGCTACACCTACGTATATAATACTATGTCAGCTTCTTATATTCTGTATAATAAATATACTTAAAAAAATTGATAGTCTCCCTTAAATTTTGACTTATCCCAAATACAAATAATCACCTAATATACCAATTTATCATTCCACAAGTCCATAATAGATAATATTCTACATGATATCATCAATCATAACTCATAACTCATAATCTACAATATTCTACACTCTTAACTAGTATAAACAGATTCACACCCCTCTAGGTGATAGCACATATACTTAATAATTATAATTATACGAAAATATAGCTTACAAAACTATTAAGCCTACGCACACAATAATAAAATGAAGAGTCGTCTACTCTTCTTGTTTTAGCTTCTTCCCTTTCCTATTTGTTCCTAAAATGTTGAAGAAAATAAGTTAGCTACAACATGCATAGTAAGTATTTCTTATCTATGACATTTAGATACATTTAAATAACCATGCAAACAATCAAAATAAATAAAATATTTAAATTCATCATACATGTCGGGACCCCTTTTGAAACATCATACGGGCAGCTCAACCGACACAATAGTCAAATAAGTCTACTCCTCAATCAAACTTGTCGACTACTGTTAAGCCTTACCATCAAAACATTTATAGTATTTAGAGTGCAACAATAACAAGTTAAGGGAAATAATGTAACGGTGAATAGTATGTACAATCATTCACAAAAAAATGGTACAACCTCATATGTCATGAGATATGTTATGAAGTATGCCATGATTCAAGGGTCCAGTATCTGAACTCAGCACCCTTCTTTCACTTTGAGGATCTTCTGGTCATACTGTCATTCCGAACGGATGGGACCAATTGTCCAGGCCGTACTATGATATCAATTGACGATCGTGGCCCACCGACCAGGCCATATTGTTGTATCTCAATAATCATGGCCCACTGACCAGGTGGTACAGCCGCCACCCCCGAACCAGTAAAGTATGCCATGCACCACTCTAAATATTTCTATAGAGTGTACCAACATACCACTCTTATCTTAGGACTATCACGGTCCAATGTTTGTATCTCGGAACATCTCATCACTAACCTAGGTCAGCACATTTAAAGACCATTGATCAATCTTATGTTACAGCTATCATGATCCAATGTCCGCACCTTAGAACTTCTTTTTCATTAGGTCATGTCGGAACATCTGAAGATTTGTTGATTAGCTCTATCTCAGAGTTGTCACAATCCAATGTTTACACCTCGAAACTTATCATTTTGAGGCTTGGTTGGCACTTCTGAAGAACTGTCGATCAACTCTATCTTAGAACTATTACGATCCAATGTTTGCCCCTCGAAATCTCCCATCTTGAGGCCAGGTCGGCACATCTGAAGATCTATACTCATATCTCAGGCCTTGTCTTAATCAGAGTGGCACTATGGCCAATACTGGTGAGCCGATATTATCTCACATTTTGATACCTCACCCATGTAAGAGACTTACCAGGTAGTGGGTTTTGTCTTTAGCAAGATTCCAACATGAGTCCCCCCAAGAGACCTCGTCTCAATGCAACAATCACAAGTAAAATAAAATATTAAATAAATAAATCAAATTATTACTCAAAGACTAGATTGTCGATGTTCTCCCAATTGCTGATCATGTCTCCAATATCGAGTCAAATACTAAAAGTTCTCATTGTCAACACGTGTTTTGCTTTTGATTTACACTATGTAACCTCTTCACAAATTTGTTGTAATATACAATAAATAAGAAAAATTAATTATTTTCTATGTTAGGTATTTCTTTCCATATGAAGCAATTCATAATGCTATACAACATTAATTATAGATAATGTTATATTTATAACATTATACAATCAATTATGTAACATTATATATATGCTTATAATATTAATATACAATTTTTTCCTCCAATTACACAAATGAAAATTTAATGTCTATTGATCTAAAAAAAATCTTAATTTTAGTGTCATTGAGTTTAAAATTTTATTTTGAACATTTCGGTATCTGTTAACTAAGGTTTCAATGCTAATAGGCATACCCCCTACGTCTCGACTTCCAATTATCATATAATTTCTTAGGATCCACATTGGTACAAATAAACTATATATCTGTGTTCTACTTGTTGATATGAACACAATGATATATATATATATATATATATATATATATATATATATATATATATATATATATATATATATATACTCCCAGGAAAAACACACTATAGTTTTAGGTCATACGATAAACTAACACATTTCATAAAAAAATTACACAAGAAAAATTAAAATTCATAACTTCTATAATATTTTTGAATTGAAAAGAGGTAAAAATAAATTACTCAAAATATCAAATCCTCGAGAGTGACAACTTTTCTTTTCTTTTTCTTTTCTTTTACTTCTTCGTTTTCTTTCTTCTTTTTTTTTTTTTTTTCTTTTCTCCTCTTTTTTTCTCCTTTGATCATGAATGGGGCAATTGTGAGCAAAGAATGAGGGGTATTTATAATGGATTGTTGGATGGGTATAGAGTGGGTCCCACCAGCCATTAATAAGGAGATAACTTTCCTCCCCCTATCTCTCCACATCACCTTATATTATCCTCTAATTTAATTTAATTTTTTTTATTTCTTTTCATTATCCACATAACCAAACACATTATGATAATCTTTACATGTGTGTATATATATATATATGTATGTATTTATTATAAATATATTATCCTTATATTATCTTCTAATTTAATTTAATTTTTTTTATTTCTTTTCATTATCCACACAATCAAACACATTATGATAATCTTTACATGTGATATATATATATATATATATATATATATATATGTACCCATATACATACATACAAATGCCTACATCCATACATATGTATGTATATGAATATATGACAATTTATTTGTTTCATTCATTATTTTCATTTTCATCATCATTTTTTTTTCTTTTCCCTCCCAAGGACATCATTTACCATATATATATATATGTACATATGGCAATTAATTTATTTCATTTATCATTTTTATTTTTTTTAACTCTCACTAAGTGATTATTTCATTATTTATTATTTATTTTAAGTTCTCAAGTAATACACTTATTAATTAATACTATCTCCAAAAATCATGTATTACCATTTAATACACGCATTAATTTATAAAATTCTCCTAAAGTTATCTATTCTCATTTATAATTCATTAACTGGTACATGAAAATACATGTTAAACTCGTCGACTCAATGTCCAAAAATACTGGTTATTACAATATATATTTAAGCAATACACATATGCATTTACCATAATGTTCATGCTATTTTCAATTATGCAACATTTAACAAAACACATGTACGTCCATATATTTAGAAATTAGAGTCAATCTTACTTTGCTTCTTATCTGACCTGAACAATAGTAGACTGTGCCTCTAATTATTACCTACTCCACACGCATTTTGAGGATTCTCACATAGAGAAAGGTTGATACTTCTCATAGCTCAGTCCATCGAAACGATACCGTATTTTGCTCTTGCAAATTCAAAACATGTTATCGTATAAATATAATTTTATGAATTTCAAACCAAATGCAACAGATGTCAATACAAATAATATGTTTATATTCAAATCAATTTTATATCTATAATGCTATATAAATAGCGAAGATAAAAAATACTTATAAAATACCAATAACTTAACCCGTTGGGCAGGTATTTCACTTCCTGCTATAATGACCAATCTCTACCAAATTGATTGTAAAATCTAGTAATACATAATCGATCATCTTATATATCATATATATTTTCATATGCATCAATTCTTATTTAATAAAAATCAACGATTTTGACATAATATCACCGTTCACATAATACCAAAAATAATTATTACTCACCAAAATTAATGTTCAATTAATTTCTAGTATCCACTCCAAAATCTACGTTTCAATTGAGTACAATTATCTTATCACAAAATAATTTCATATGCACAAATTAAATTAAATTCATTTTTATAAATAACTTATAATGTATTTATTTTTTATATTTTGTCTCATACATGTATTAAGCCCTAAAAATTGATGCACATTAACTCAAATATTTTCAATAACTTTTAAAATTAAATTTCTGCTCATATAAAATATTTTTATAGCAAAAAATTAAAATAAATAGGCTTTCTAATTATATTCTAACTAATTTTTTTTTAATTTTCATAAATAACTCAATTGATCAATCATTCACCAAAATTTTAATTGATATCCAAAATTCATGAATTTGATGTCGATGGGTATGAGTTTTCATTTTCTACATTCATATAAGACCCAATCAAAGTTTTATTAGAATTTAATATACCCAAAAGCCCCCGAAGTTAATCAACTTTGGATGTTTATTTTAGTGTCTACAAGACAAGTGAACAAAAACTAACTACATAGCTAGGATCTATGTATCACTAGGAGTGTATTAATATACTTTTTACTGAGTTTTACTCATGGTGGGGTAATAACCTATTTTTGGCTACTATTATAAAACACTCCCTACAGTAAAAATTAGACCCTTAGGATCATAGTACTCGGCTTATTTAGAATTTTTGCAACAAGAATTGAAAAAAAGAGCTTACCTATGTGTCAAATTTGTCAAGAAAAGGTCGAATTTCTTTTTTTCTTCCCTATCTTTCCATTCGTTTTTTCCTTTAGTTTTGCTTTCTGGAGATGCACAAAAAGAAAAAAAATGAAGATGGAGGAGAGTGCACCACATCCATTTATTTATTTTATTTATTTATTTTTTCCCACTTATTTCTTTTACTACAAACATTAATAAATATAAATTTTATAAATAACACTTTATTAGTAGTATTATTTCTTATAAAATAATTATTTTTTCATAAATAATTTAATTTAAATTAATTTATACATGTAACGTGTATTTTTAATATATGTATATAATTACACATATGTACATGCATAGACTATACAATTAAGTATTTTTATACATATTTATTTTTATTTAAATTAATTTACATGACATATTAAAATATAAAGTGTTATAGTATTCAACCTCTCTCCCTAGATTTGAAATACTGAGGTATATTCCTTTCTATCTTAATTAGTTAACTGTAAATAACTGACTATTTGAATCGCTTAATTCATGAAAATGTCTAATATTTACACTTTATTTAATTGAAATAATAATATAAATATTTAGGATGATCTACTAGGCCTTGAGCTCACCCTCCTTTTCTAATATTTTGGAAAATAATTGACTAGAGGCTGTGTAACTAACAAATGTTACTTAGTTAACTTTTATTTCATAATTCACTCTTATTAGACGAACATGTTAGCCATATTTTCTTTCATTAGTTTATTTCATTGTAATAAACTGTGACACCCTAGCTCCCGAATCTTTCCTTGCAAGTTCGATTGGGCCGCGCTCGACTGAGAAGGCGCGCCTGCTCGACTGGGGAAGCCGCCGTCGTATCGTCCGTCGAGAGCCGGAGTGCTACTTGATCTCAATCTCACATTCTATTTTCTCTTTCTTTCTATCACTTTCAGGAAATAAAAATCCATTTAAATAGGCATAATTTTTTTTTGAAATAAACTTCTAAGTAAATAAAATTGATAAGTGCAATTTCAAATGAAATGAAAACGTCGAGTTCAAATTTAAACAATTTAAAAATCTCCAAAATAATCCCAAAACATTTAGTCACATGTAAAATATTTAGAACAAAGGGAAAGAAAAGGGGCACATGTAACACTCCAATTTTCGACCAGACCTTCGTTCACGTGTTACATCACGTATGGATCGTCGCCCGATGAAAATTGAGATGCTACTAAAATTTTCTTCTGTCAAAATCTTTTTCTTTGAAATACCGTTCAAAATTATTAGTTTCCAAACCAATGTCTGGATAATCTCTCATATAGAATAAAAGAATTAAAACGACTTCCTGAGACATTCACTAGTTTCATTAATGCGAGTCATCAAATACTACAGCGGAAAATATTTTAAAACTACTCATTCATGACAAAACCATTAAACAAGGAAAACCATTGAAAAGTGAAATGACTAAAGTTAAACCAGTGTAAATGCATTAAAATAATCCAGTGTAATACATAAAACATAGTTCCAAGTCACGTATCCCTGACGACCTCCTCACGAGGCGTCCAATCAGAGTGCGGGTCTTCTGAAATAAGTCAATAAACTCTACGTCCAATTGTACCTGAAAAATATAATGGGTGAGCTCGAAAGCCCAGTGGATCATTCCTACAAATCACATGCATTATACAGACCCAATCCAAAACATTACAAACACTTTCAAACGTTAGGCGTTTCAAACATTTAATTGTTTGTTGTAACCTAAACCGGAAGAGTTGGTTAGACTCCCAATATTCCTTTGTGATCCAGGATAGAAATAAGTTTATTTCCATGCAATTTGGCTAGAAACAAGAAATCAAGAACATCAACATCCAAAGATAAGTAACGCTCTGCAGCCTATTACTTATCCCCATGCACACCATGCGGCCTGTACATGTGAATCACAGTCTAAGGGACAGTAATGCTATGCAGCCAATTACTAAGGTAACGTTATGCAGCCTGTTACCAAATCCCGAAGAAAAATCAAGTGTCGAGCAAAATCTAAGGAATGGAACGCCGTGCGGCCTATTCCTTTTTATTCCTAAGATATCACAGTCAAAGGTAAGGAACGCTATGCAGCCTATTCTTTATGATTCCCAAGACAATGAAATTTGCTATCGACACTAAGGGCCAGGAATATTTACGACGCTATGCAGCCTGTCGTACCGGCGTGTGTAATTTTTGTTTAGCCATCAATCTTAATTTAGTGAAGCAATCATGCATTCAAGCCCAAAATATTCAATCTAACATCATATCAGAAATAGATCAATGAAATATCACATGAGCGATAAATCTTAATAGAAATCATGCATAGCGGTAAATCATTCGGCAATTCAACAATTTCAACCAAAGCATCCAATTCTAACAATTCAAATTAACCTTTTTCAAAACATTTACAACCTATGATCTATTCAAACAATGTTTTGAATTTTAAATCCGCATAATACATGTGAGAGAGAAAATCATGCCCACCTGGTCTTGAGCGATGTCCTAGCCCTTTCGTCGCTAGAGATCGTCCTAGAACCTTTTTATCTGTTAACTCGATCAACACCAGATAATGGAAGAAAATGCCCGTGCAACAGCAATGTTCTTCATCATCTTCAATTCCTCTTCGGTCTGCAACAACAGCCCCTGTTCAACTCCATTCAATTTGCAGCCTCCTCTGTTCTTCTTCTTTCACGGACTGCATCATTCAACACCAAAACTCAAATAATAAAAATCCAGCAACTGCAAAACATCTTCTTCGTTCAAGATTCTCTTTCTTCCTATCCGTTCGTGCATGAGTGTAATAGCAACACTAGAAATTTTTTGGTATTTATTTATTTATTTATTTTTTTCGTTCGTCCCTCTGCAAATATGGATCTAATTCACACCACAGCTGCTTCGTTTCCCACACGAATCACGTCTTCTCTGTTCGGCTTAACTCCAACCCAGAGCAGCAGCTGTAACAGCCAACAACAACCCAAGCATCCCCTATTTTTCTGTTCATCAACTCTGCCTGACATCCTTCTTCATCCGGCAGTAGCAGCAGCGCACCAGCAGTGCTGGTTTTCGTTCTGCTTCGTTCTTCTTTGTGCAACCACGCCCAAACACAAACCAACAAATCACAGACACAATAACAGTTGTTGGTTCTATCTTCTTTGTTGCTCACGCTGCTCAATAGCTTCTTCATCACGCACGAACAGACGCACAACACGGCCAGCAGTGGTGTGTCTTCTTCTTCGATTGCCTACAGCAGCAGCACGCAGCACCGCTCCCTTCTCGGTCAGCAACAACCAGCTACCACAACTTCAAAATAGAGCATCGTAGCAGCACAAGCAGTAGCAATACCAGCAGCTGCAACTCTTCATTTCACAGCCGTGACAAGCAGCAGCGGCTCCCATTTCCTTCTTCACGTCCAGATTGCAGCCGCAGCAGTTTCCCCTGTTGCAGCTGCATATTCTTTTCTTCATCCAACAACAGCTACAGGTTCCTCATCTTCACGCTGCAACGCAGCAGCAGCAAATGTGCTGCACTTATTCTTCTTTCACGCACAACAACTCAGCAGTAGATCTTCGATTCATTCTTCTGTTTTTCGCGCACTAGCAGCTTGCAGCAACAACGCAGCAGCACAGAGCACCATGCTCTGTTCTTCGATCTTTCCTCTCCGTTCGGCTGCACTGCCTCTGCTTCTTCCTATTATTTTCCAGCCGCAGCAACTACCATAACCGTTGCAGCAACCGGTGAGCAGCAACAGCAACAATTACGCTGCTCTATTTTCGTCCCTACGGACCGGCTGCTCCCTGTTTTTGTCTTCCCATCACAGCAACGACACACACTACTTGCAGTAGCTCACAGATCAATTTCAAATTGCAGTTGTTCAGTCTTCTTGCATGAATCAACTTTCGACTCCCACTCCTTCTTCGCCTTCATCTTTTCACCATTCCACAATAGTCCGTAGCAATAGCAGGTGCAAGGCAACAACAGCAATAACAGAGCACTGTCTCTCTGCTCTCAAATTCCAACCCAGAATTTTTCATATGAATTATGGTTTCTCACTTAAGCTTCACGGTTTAATTTGCTCAATTCCAAAATACATTTGCTGCTGTTTTTCTTCATGCTCTGTTTTCGGTTCCCTCTGTTTTCAGCTCCTCGTCCCTGCATGCGTTCTTCTTCGTTGCAGCTCGGTTCTGCTCTTTCTTCTTCTTCCACGGTGTGCAGAACACGTGCAGCAACTTCGTACTCATTTTTCTGTTCTTCAATCAATCCCTTGCTCTATTTATAGATACAGCGACAGTTCTCGAAAACTCTTCGACGCACCGCCCCGAATTCTTCCAGTCGGTTCTCCTGTTCCGGCTTCTTCAGTACGCTAACGTCCCCCCCATCTATTGTTGCTCAAGTTTATTTGGTAAATTTCTGTTATAATTTTATAGTCTGTATTTTATAGGGGTGTTCGTGGGTTGGTTCGGTTCGGGTTAGGAGCAAACCCGTAACCCAATTTAAATAGTTCAGGTTGGCAAATATAAAACCCAACCCAAACTAATCTATATCAAAACCCAAACTAACCCAAACAGTTCGGTTCGGTTCGGTTTAGGTTGGGTTATCGGGTTGCCTTTCAATTTTTTTAGTAATTAAAATGCAAGGTAGTAATATTAAAAAATACAGTTAAAAAATATTAAATTGAAATCAAATTGGCAGAGAAAACTTTGAGCCACATGCAGAAATCCATGCAAGATCCTCGAAAACTTTTCAATAAACATGCATTTCATTTTTTTTCCCTATGTGAACCCCATTTTCTTCATTTAGTATACTTTAATCATATGCGTCAAAATCCAGAAAACTTTTTCAATAACAAATTGGCCCATCAAATTGACTTCAACATTTACAGCCAAGTAATGAGTTGTTTAGATAAAGTAGCCCTCATTCAACTAATTGGCTTTGGCTCTGATTTAATTATGGAAAAGCAAGTGGAAAGATCTTTAACAATGGTTTGAAAAATTGTTAATCAAATGCACAACAAAAGCAGCCATGAAAGACTGATTTTCCCTTTTTTTAATAGGGAAAATCCAATTTTATACTAGCTGAGAGGCATGAATTTCACAAACTTTTATACATAAATTTTACAAACTTCCATTAGTTGCCTAAAAATTAAACTGAAATCAGATTTTCCATTGAAGAAGAAGAAAACACACAGTCACACACGCCGCAGGGAAGAAGACGAACCAGGAGATGGCTGTCGGAAGAAGAATGAAGGCGGTGGCTGCCGGAAGAAGAACGAAGGCGGTGGCTGCCGGAAGAAGAAGCAGGATGGGGGAGTTTCAGAAGCTGATCGAGATTGGAGCATAAAAATTTGGCGATCAAGATTCAAGAGTGCCAGACGGGTTGGCTGTCGGAAGAAGAAGACGGAGCGGCTGCGGTATCACGCCGCAGGGAAGATCTGAACAGACGCAGAGAATAATGGAAATTGGAAGTAGGGAAGAAGAAGATGACTAGCGGAAGAAGAAGAAGACGCAGGCTACCGGAAGAAGAAGAAGATGCAGCAGTAGCGGTATCACGCCGCAGGGAAGATCAGAACAGACGGTGAGAATAATGGAAATTGGAAGCAGGGAAGAAGAAGATGAACTAGCGAAAGAAGAATAAGACGCAGGCTGCCAGAAGAAGAAGAAGACGGAGCAGCTGCGGTATCACGCCGCAGGGAAGATCAAAACGGACACAGAGAATAATGGAAATTGGAAGCAGGGAAGAAGAAGATGAACTAGCGGAAGAAGAAGAAGATGCAGGGAAGAATTGTAGCAAGAACAGAACAGAAGCAGCAACGGGAAGAATGAAAACAACAACGGGAAGAACGATTCATCTTACCAGAAGATTTGCAAGGAAGAATTGAAATCAAACATAAGCAGGGAAGAAAAACCAGCTGGGGGCTTGTGATCTTACCAGAAGATTTGCGTTTCCGAGTTTGAAATGTGCTAGCTGCGAGCCTGTCTGTGAGTGTAAGCCGTGACGACGACTAATTGGAAAGAGGAAAGCAAGATGGGGGCTGGAGCGCAGGAGCGAAAACGTGAAAGACTAAGGTTTTTTCGGTTCGATTCGGGTACAATCGGGTTGTGGACACTAAACCCACAACCCAACCCAATTAATTTGGGTTGGGCCTTTTAAAACCTAACCCAACCCAAATGTGATTTAAAACTCAATCCAAACCAACCCAAAAGGTTCGGGTTGGTCGGTTCGGTCGGGTTAATCGGGTCAATGAACACCCCTAGTATTTTATGACTTTTAACCTTCCTCATATAATATATACATGTATAAGTATACATATTAATCTCTTAGAATTTTAACTCAAAATTTATTTTATTTATTTCAAAATTCTTTTATCGTCGTGTTCTCCGGCATCGCAACATTTTCATTTATTTTCTTTAACCACAATTTCTAAGTGTTTATTTAATTATTGTTATTTCTTATTCTATTTATCGCTATTAATTTGCTAAAAATACTTTATTTTATTTATCAAATTATTTGCTCGCGACGTGGCACGCTCACGAAGTTCCGGGGTGTTACAGCACATGCCTAGTTCAGTCAAATACAAAAATAAAATGCGCAGCAAACACTAACAACCTCTTCGGCGAGGTCTCAAAATAGCTGAGTCATCTGCGATGTTCGTCGACTTGTGCTGTCTCAAAAATCACCTAAAAAAGAAAGGGGGTGAGCTCGAGAGCCCAATGGATCATACTGCACATCACCAGCATTATTCAAACCAAAATACCAAACATGCAAACACTTTCATTGCCTTAGGGCGTTTCAAACACTTTATTGTTTTTCGTTGCAGTTAAAACCAAAAGGTTTGTGGTCTCGGTGTCCCCTTCGTGGTCCGGGAGCGAATCCAGAGGTACCGCTCGAGGGCTGAATACCTTTCCAGACCCTAGCTGGGGCTTGAGGTCCAAAGTAACACCCAGCTCGTCGCCAATCTAGTCGAGGACACCCACGATAACACCTTAAGGCCAGTGACTGCGCCAGTATGTAGTTCTTTTTGCCTTAATTTAATCTTCTTTAGTTTCACAGACAAAGTTTTCCATCCACAATAGCATAACATGCGCTAACCTATGCAATTAACGTCATATAATCATTCAAGCAATCTTATCTCTAGAAAGCACAAAACCGGATGTTATGATATATCATGACAATCATTCAATCAATAATCACTCCATAATAAATCCTAGCATGCTCCTATATGCATAATTAAAATAAGCGAACATCATGTTTAGGATTTAAAATTCAAATAATAATAGAGAGTGTAGTAATCACACCTACCTTTAATTTTTCTGGAGTCGCTCGTGCCTCCGCGTTGCCTCCACTATTCTTGATCTGAAGTTAAAAATCAAGATAATTTATTACTTTGTTTCAAGTTCCTCCTATTCACTCAAAAATCCCTATTTCTGTTTCAATTCAGATTAATTAAAATTTTAATACTTAAAAATCCCTTATAATTTTCTATAACTCTCAAATAAATATTTTTTTACCTCCATAGGACAGTTCTAAATTTTCTTTATATTTACATCAAGACTCCAATCATATTTCTTTTTATATTAGAATCATCCGTTCGTATTAAAAGTAACTCAATTACGAACAAAATATGGCTTCTCAATCTAAAATTTACACTAATCTCCTAAAATATTAATTGTCACCAGAAATTATTTCCACACTTTCAAATTCCATCATTCATATTTATATTCAAATAAATAAAGGAATAAATAAAATAAAATAAAAATAAAATAAAAAATTTATTTTAACTATGTTCAACTCAAAAATATAAGATTTATTAACATCTCTTTTTATTTTTTTCTTTCTTTTTCTCAAACATCCATTTAAAAAACTTTCCACATAGATCTAAAAATAGTAATTCTAATAAAATTATTGAACGAAGCTTCAAAACTTCATATATTAGTTCTAACAAGATTTTTTTTTTCTTTTTTTTTTCCAAACTTCATATCACACATAAAAATCATAGAAATAACAATTAATAAATAAATTTCCAGCCATCGAAGAAAATTTAGAAATCAAAACTGTAAGAACATTGAAATCAAAATTATGAATATAAAATGTAAGAGCATTGAAATCAAAACTATACCACTATTAGGCTTTTCCTTGTGCGCGAATCGCACAACTTTCAGATTTGAAATTTCTTCATGAAGCACGCACCAACAACTTAGTAGCTCGTCTTCTTCATGGCGTATGAATGCACCCGCAGCTGCAACACAACCATCACACAGCAGCTAGCTGGATTTTCTAGCAATACACACAGTGCGACGCACACGTACAACTAGTTGGATTTTCCAGCTAGCTGGATTTCATAGTTTTTTTTTTGGTTTCAAAAGTTGCCGATCTGATTTTTTTTTCTTTCAAATCACAACAATCATCAACGTTCTTTCGTTTTCATCTTTGAATCACACACATCATGCACGCACCAGATCTAAAAATGTTCTTTCTGCAACGCAAGATGCCGCAGTTTGCTGGATGCAACAACAAAAGTGGTGAGTAGCATCAACAATGGTGGACAACAAGCACCTAAACACGAACAACAACTCCACCACGCACTGTAGCTTGTTTCTTCTTTTTCTTTGATAACCACGAACCACCATGGACTGCAAGTAGCTGGACACACCAAATCACGCACCAATAAACAAACCCAACAGCTAGAAAATGAAGATGCACAGCAGGGTTTTCAAGCATGCATAGCATGAATCAGCCGCTCACCACGGCGGACAACAAGAAGATTTGACGAGCTTGAGATGTTTTGGTGGCTAGTTTTCAAAATCCACCGAACTGCAACTTGAATCTATGGCCAGCAACCCAAATCTAGTGTGATTGAGCTTGAAACAAACCAGATCTTGGTTGGTTCTACGGTGCACGAACCAGATCGTGGCTGGTTTGAGCTTGTGAAGGTGGTGACAATGGCAGATTTGGTGTTGTTGCTTTAAATCTGGGGTGTTTGCTTGAAATCAAATGTGTGTGTAACTATTTTTTTGATCCAAATCATACCAAAAACATGAATGAAGAATCAAAACGTGAACTCACCAGAAATCTGGATTTTTGTTCCAAAAATCCCCAAATCTGAAAAATCTGGATTTTTTTTTTGCTATAAGGCTTGAATGAAGAAAAGAAGGAGCAGAATGAGTTCTCTCTCTCTCTCTCTCTCTCTCTCTCTCTTTGTAAGCTTTGTATGTGTGTCAACAAAGCATGGAACATTTGCCCTTTATATATATAAGCATACTTAGATAATAAAGATTTTTTTTCCAAACAGATTTTTTTTTCATTCTATTAACCTCATGACATTCAAAATACATATTTACATATATCTGAATATATATATATATACATTTTTTTTTCATTGCGACGTGTTTGCGTTAAAAAAATTTGAGTTATTACAATCTACCCTCCTTAAAAGAATTTCATCCTCAAAATTTAAGAGTGCAAACACCTGTATGATGCTATCCTGTCAGGTGTTCCTAGTGAAAAGGGCTGGGTATTTAGTCCGCATCTCGCTTTCCAACTCCTAGGTTGCCTCTTCCAAATCATGATGTCTCCACAACGCCTTAACCAAAGGAATGTCCTTGGTCCTGAGACTCTGCACCTTACGATCTAGTATTTTGACTGCTGGTTCTTCGTAAGTTGCATTGTCTCGAAGTATGACCTCCTCCCAGTCTATGACATGTGATGGGTCTGGCTCGTACTTCTGTAGCATCGACACATGGAATATGTTATGGATCGAGGACATACGATTTGGTAAGTCCAGCTCATAGGCGCACTCACTTACTCGTTTGAGTGTCTCGAATGGACTGATAAACCTTGGTACAAGTTTCCCCTTGATTCCAAACTGTCTAATCCCTTTTTGTGGACTAATCTTCAAGAAAACTCTGTCACCCAGTTGAAATTCTAGAGGTTTTTTTCTTTTGTCCGCATAACTTTTTTGCATACTTTGAGCTGTCACTAGCCTCTTTTGAATCTTCTTTACTTGAGTGTTCATTTCTTCTACCAGTTCTGGTCCTGTGAGGACCTGATCCTCGAAGCTTGCCCAACAAAACGACGATCTGCAGGGTCTGCCATAGAGCGCTTCATATTGAGCCATTTGTATGCTTGCCTGATAACTGTTATTGTAGGCGAATTATGCCAAATGTAGGTACTTGCTCCAATTGCCCTTAAAATCAAGGACATACGCTCTTAGCATATCTTCTAATATCTGAATGACGCTCTCAGATTGCCATCAGTATAAAGATGGAATGCAGTGCTTATGGTGAGTCTGCTTCCTAGCTCTTTCTGCAAACTCTACCAGAATTGAGAAGTGAACCTCGAGTCTCTATCAGATACGATGGTCTTAGGAACACCATAGAGTCTTACAATTCCCTTGACATATAACTCTCCAAGTTTCTCGACGGGATCTGTAGATCGAATAGGTAGGAAGTGAGCTACCTTTGTCAGACGATCCACAATCACCCATGCAGTATCTTCTCCTTTCTGACTCTTCGACAGGCCGCTAACGAAATCCATTGCAATGTTATTTCACTTCCATTTTGGTATTGGAAGTGGTTGCAACATCCCTGAAGGTTTCTTGTGCTCGCCCTTCACTTGTTGATAGGTCAAACATCTAGAGACATATTGGGCTATGTCCTTTTTCATAACCTTCCACCAGTAGGTCTTCTTGAGGTTCTGATATATCTTGCGGCCACCTGGATGCATTGTATACTTAGTCTGACGAGCCTCATCCAAGATGGTTTTCTGCATTGTCCATTACTCGGCACACGAACTCTGTTCCCTAGTCTAAGTATACCCTCTGCATCAATTCTGAAGTCTGGATGCTTGCCTTACCTAACACCTTGAGATCAACGATCCACTTGTCACCTTTCTGCTCGTCTCTGATTTGGTGTAGAAGGTCTGACTGGCAAGTCATAGCATACAAGTATTCCCGTTTCTCATCCGATGCAATACCCAAGTTATATTCACTGATCAACTAATACATCTGTCCTCTATCCTCATCCTTCTTGCTAGTTTTTTCTGCTGAGTGCATTAGCCACCACATTGGTCTTGCCTGGATGGTAGTGCAGCTGAAAATCACAGTCTTTCAAAAACTCTACCCACCTTCTCTGCCTTAGATTTAATTTTTTCTGAGTATAAACATATTTTAGGCTCTTATGATCTGAAAATAGATCAAAGTTCTCCCCATAGAGGTAGTGTCTCGAGATCTTCAGTGGAAACACAATCGCTGCCAACTCTAGATCATGGGTAGGGTAGTTCCTTTCGTGGATCTTCAATTGCCTTGAAACATACACTATTACCTTTCCCTCTTGCATCAACATCGTGGCTAATCCAATTAACAAAGCATCGATGTATAGAATGTACCTCACACCATGAGTAGGCATAACTAAAACGGGTGCTGAAGTCAACTTTTTCTTCAATTCTTGGAATGCTTGTTCGCACTTATCATTCTAAATGAATTTTTCTCCCTTTTTGGTAAACTTAGTCATTGGTCCAGCCAATTTTGAGAAATCTTGGATGAACCGACGGTAATATCTAGCCAAACCTAGGAAGCTTATGATTTCTATAACAGTTAGGTTGCTTCCAGTTTGATACCGCCTCTACTTTCTCAAGTCTACTGATATTCCTTCTGCCGAAACCACATGGCCAAGGAACTTGACCCTTTTCATCCAAAACTCACACCCTCTAAGCTTGACATACAATTCATTTCTTCTCAATACTTCCAAAACAATATGCAAATGCTCAACGTGCTCAGCTTCTGATCTAGAATAGATCAGAATGTCATCCACAAATACTACGACAAACTGATCTAGGTATTGTCTGAAGACTCTATTCATCAGATCCGTAAATGCAGCCGGTGCATTGGTCAAACCAAACGACATCATGGTGAACTCGAACTGCCCATATCGACTTCTGAAAGCTGTCTTGTATATGTCTGACTCTCTAAACAGGTCTTCTATTCTAGGCAACGAGTATTTGTTCTTTATCGTTGCTTGGTTTAACCTCTGATAGTTTACACACAATCTCAAGGATCCATCCTTTTTCTTCACAAACAATATCAGAGCTCCCCATGGCGACTCGCTAGGTCTGATAAATCCCTTCTCGCGGAGCTCATCTAATTGTGTCTTCAGTTCAATTAGTTCTACTGGTGCCATTCTGTAGCGTGGAATAGCTATGGGGTCAGTGCCTAGATGCAATTCAATCTTGAACTCCAATTGTCTATGTGGTGGGAGTCCCGGTAGATCATCAGGGAACACATCCGCATATTCCATCATTACAGGTATATCTTGTATTTCCCTAGACTTTTTGGTATCCTCTTCTAATAATTTCTTGAAGTCCTCTTTCTGTTTTATAAAATATAACATGGCTAACGTAGGACTCCTTGACAATCTCTGCATGTCCCCAACTATCTTTAATACTTCTCCAGATGGTAGCCTCACCGTCAATCTTCGTCTCTAACAATTGATCTGTGCTTGATATTGGGTTAACTAGTCCATACCCAATATCACATCATATCCATAAAAATGGAGTGCACAAAGATCAGCTGAAATCAACTTGTTTCCAAACCTAAGGTCACATTTACAGTATTTCCTCGAACTCATGGTAGTCCCTATGGGTGTGGCCACATTTAATGTCACTGGCAATGGACTCGTAACCAATTGTAACCTATCTACTAAGTTCTCAGAAATAAAGGATCTAGTGGCACCCAAATCAAACAAAACTTGGATAGTAATGCCTAACTAAAGAAATGTACCTTCCACTATTGGAGTAGGATTTGTCTGGGCGTTTACAACATACAATCGGGTTTGGTTTCTCTGTTGTGGTTAGGATTGTGGTTGTTGTCTCTGCTGTGGGCCACTACTCTGTCCACGTGTCTGCTGCAACTGCCGAGGGGCAGGGACTGGTGCTTTGGTAGGACAACTTCTAGCCAAATGCCCTCTCTGATGACATACATAACATTATCCGTGTTTCTTAGCCCTCTCCCTCTGATCATCAGTCGTACGAACGGGTTGAGTCTGCTGGGTTTGCTGTCTATCATGAGTCTGAGTTTGGCTCTGAGGCTGATGAGGTGCTCTATACCCCTCCTGTTTGCTCGACCTCTTTTTTGAAGGTCCCGCAACCTTCTCTGACCTAGTCCTTTTCTTGACCTTCAATGCCTGCTCAAGCTTTAGGTCTCTCTCCAAGATCTGTGCCCTCTCCACAGTATCCACGCAGGTCATCAACTTAAGGGGTGCCAAGATCTTTCTTATCTCCACTTTCAAACCCTCAATAAAATGATCTGTCTTGGACTGCTCATCCATGACCAAAGCAGGAACAAATTTGGCCAACTCTGTAAATCTCTGCTCGTACTCTGTAGCCATCATAATTCTCTACTTTAGGTTGATAAACTCTGACTGCAGCTATCTCTTTCATGTAGTGGAGAAAAAACTTACTATAAAACCTTATCTTGAAATCCTCCCAAGTCATGACTATTTGATCAATGGTGGGATTGTTCACAATCATCTCCCACCAATAGTAGGCTGGCCCTACCAAATGATGCACCGCCAGTGCCACTCTCTTGGGCCCGTATGCCCCCATAGCGTCCAAGTGCTTATTCATATCTGTAAACCACCTGTCGGCTACCGTATAATCACCAATCCCCTCAAAAGTACTGGGACGTAACTTCTGAAACTCCACCAATAGGTGCTTCTGCTCCTTATCAAACACAACGGGTCTATTCTGTGGTATTGCCTCCGTGGAAGTGGACCCCTGATGGACTTGAGGCTGAGCCTGTGCTAGTGGCTCTGTCGATAATTGTGGTTGTACCTGTGGCTATACCTGTACTGATGGCTGTGGTGATGCTGATAGCTATTGGGTCCTCATAGCCTGTTCCACTGCCCTATGCATCATTTCGGTGATGGCATCTGATGTTAGTGTAACCATTACCGGTGCCAGTGTCACAAGAGTGCCTTCATCACTATGCCCCATGTCGACTCCATCCTTGCCTTTGGCCGCACCTCTCCTAGGTCTACCTCAACCTCTCGGCATTATCTACAAGTCTAAGATTTATTTTAGTATGCAATAATTTAATTTATTGAAGCAGAAAATTTTCAGTATCCATTAATACCCTTCACGTCATCGTACTACTGTGACTCTAAATTCAAGTCTCTATGTTTTTGATTTGTCAGTGGCCTTGGGGTTTATGCTTCTAAGTCAACAACAATACATTTGTTTTAGGGTACAGGAATTTGTGTATCAATACTCAAAATAATCATACCGCATATATAACATACAAGCACATAACAACCATTCAAACAATGCATGCTAGCATAATGAAACCAAACAATTCCATTACGGCTACTATAATTTTGCCAAATCCTGGTCTCTAAGGATGACACAAGACCCATCGTACGTGACCGTCCCATACCAGTAGAGTACAGTGCGTGCAAGTTCTTCCAAAGAGTCTGTTCAGTGCCCATTACTATTTTGCAAGTGTCTCCCTCCTTAAGGCTGATGCAAGACCCACCATACGCGACCATCCCATACCAGTAGAATACAGTGCGTACAAGTTTTGCCCAAGAATCTATTACTCACCATACACAGTCCATCAATCACCGAGTCTAGGTTTCCTCCATACCCCTAAATCCCTATGCGTCCCATACCACATAAATACCAAGGATATAAGATCATCCCAATCTTGTGTCCTGACCAATCAAGTGTTCGTTTCACAGTATCAGTCTCTAGCTTATGTCCTAAAAGCTTTTATTTACTCTTATGATCCACTGTGCCTCCCTTGGCAACACCCAGTCTCTAACTAGACCTATGGTCTTAATATGGCTAACTGATTCATCTATTGAATCACCAAGTTCAAACTCTATCTTACTTTTATGTGATGCTATCGCTCTCGAGTTTTTCTACATTTCCTAAATAGAGCTCAACCTATAAAACCACTACCGAAGTAGAGCTCAACCCACAGGGCTACTATAGTATTTTCGTCCTACTGCGACTAGTAACTCGAGCATGCTGACATCACCTAAATCTTTTTTAGACTTCTATCCCCCTAGTGGATGGATTCTACTCATTTTATCCACTTTTGAAAGTTAAATCTAGTAGAAATTCTTTTCCAGTGAAAATCAAATCTGGTAAAATTTTCTTTTATGTGAAAAGTTCTGTCCTGATATAATCAAATTCATTCTGTGTAAATTTTAACCTAGTAATTATACTATCAGCGCTTTGATACTAGCTTTGTGACACCCCGGCTTTCAGATCTTTCCTTGTTGGTTCCCTCGGGCTGCGCTCGACTAAGAAGGCCCGCCCGCTCGACTAGGGAAGCCGCCGTCGCATCGTCCGCCGAGAGCTGGAGTGCTACTTGATCTCAATCTCACATTCTATTTTCTATTTCTTTCTATCTCTTTTAGGAAATAAAAGTCCATTTAAATAGGCACAAATTTTTTTTTGAAATAAACTTCTAAGTAAATAAAACGGATAAGTGCAATTTCAAATGAAATGAAAACATTAAGGCTGGTCACCGTGCCGGTACGTGGTTCTTTTTGTTTTAATTTAATCTTCTTTAGTTTCACAAACAAGGTTTTCCATCCACAACAGCATAACATGCACTAACCTATGCAATTAAAATCATATAATCATTCAAGCAATCTTATCTCTAAAAAGCACATAACTGGACGTTATGATATATCATGGCAATCATTCCAATCAATAATCACTCCATAATAAATCTTAGCATGCTCCTATATGCATAATTAAAATAAGCAAACATCATGTTTAAGATTTAAAATCCAAATAATAATAGAGAGTGTAGTAATCACACCCATCTTTAATTTTTCTGGAGTTGCTTGCGCCTCCGCGTCACCTCCACTATTCTCGATCTGAAGTTAAAAATCAAGATAATTTATTATTTCATTTTCAAGTTTCTCCTATTCACTCAAAATCCATATTTCTGTTTCAATTCAGATTAATTAAAATTTTAATACTTAAAAATTCCTTATAATTTTCTTTAACTTTCAAATAAATATTTTCTACTTCCATAGGACAGTTTTGAATTTTCTTTGTATTTACATCAAGACTCCAATCATTTTTCTTTTTATATCAGAATCATCCGTTTGTATTAAAAGTAACTCAATTACGAACAAAATAAGACTTCTCAATCTAAAACTCACGCTAATCTCTTAAAATATTAATTGTCACCTGAAATTATTTTCACAGCTTCAAATTCCATCCTTCATATTCATATTTAAAATAAATAAATAAATAAAATAAAAATAATTTATTTTAACTATGTCTAACTCAAAAATATAAGATTTATGAACATCTCTTTTTATTTTTTTTCTTTTTTTCTCAAACATCCATTCAAAAAACTTTCTACATAGATCTAAAAATACTAGTTCTAATAAAATTATTGAATGAAGCTTCAAAACTTCATATATTAGTTCTAACAAGATTTTTTTTTCTTTTTTTCTTTTTTTGTTTTTTTTTCTAAACTTCATATCACACATAAAAATCATAGAAATAACAATTAATAAATAAATTTCCAGCCATCGAAGAAAATTTAGAAATCAAAACTATATCAACATTGAAATCTTAACTATGAATAGAAAAATGTAAGAGCATTGAAATCAAAACTATACCATTGTTAGGCTTTTCCTTGTGCGCGAATCGCACAACTTTCATATTTGAAATTTCTTCGGGAAGCACGCACCAGCAGCTCAGTAGCTTGTCTTTTTCGTGGCGTATGAACGCACTCCGCAGCTGCAACACAACAGCCACCACGTAGCAGCTAGCTGGATTTTCCAGCAACACGCACAGCGCAACGCACACGTACAGCTAGTTGGATTTTCCAGCTAACTGGATTTCATAGTTTTTTTTTGTTTTAAAAGTTGCAAATTTGATTTTTTTCCAAATCGCAGCAACAGTCAACAACGTTTTTTCATTTTCATCTTTGAATCACACACATCACGCACGCACCGGATCTGAAAATGTTCCTTCTTCAACGCAAGATGTCGCAGCTAGCAAGATGCAACAACAAAAGTGGTGAGCAGGAGCAATAATGGTGGACAACAAGCACCCAAACACGGACAACAACTCCACCACGCACTGCAGCTTGTTTCTTCTTCTTCTTTGCTAACCACGAACCACCACGGACTACAAGTAGCTGGACAAACCAAATCACGCACCAGCAAACAAACCCCACCGCTAGACAATGAAGACGCACTAGCAGGGTTTTCAAGCATGCATAGCACGGACCAGCCACTCACCACAGCGGACAACAAGCAGATCCGGCGAGCTTGGGATGTTTTGGTGGCTAGTTTTGCAAATCCAGCAAACTGCAACTCAGATCTACGGTCGGCAACCCAAATCTAGCGTGATTGAGGTTGAAACAAACCAAATCTTGGCAGGTTCTACGGTGCCCAAACCAGATCGTGGGTGGTTTGAGCTTGTGAAGTCTGGGGTGTTTGCTTGAAATCTGATGTGTGTGTAACTGTTTTTTCGATCCAAATCATGCCAAAAACATGAATGAAGAATCAAAATGTAAACTCACCAGAAATCTAGATTTTTGTTCCAAAAATCCCCAAATCCAAAAATCTGGATTTTTTTTTGGCTATAAGGCTTGAATGAAGAAAAGAAGGAGAATAACAAGTTTTCTCTCTTTTTTTTTTGTAAGCTTTGTATGTGTGTAAACAAAGTATGGAACATTTGCCCTTTATATATATATAAGCATACTTAGATAATAAAGATTTTTTTCCAAACAGATTTTTTTCATTCTATTAGCCCCATGATATTCAAAATACATATTTACATATATCTAATATATATATATATATATATATATGTGCTCACGTTACAAATATTTGTGTTATTACATAAACTCAAAGGTTTTGTACCTCTTGAATATTAATAGTGATTACCAAATACATAA
>JAJIYU010003975.1:0-25485 GCA_030144865.1 Tinospora cordifolia
CTCCTAAGAGCAAACCCTCCAAATCCAGTGCTTTCCATACTTTTAATCTGGATTCTCTCCCCTATGAGGACTGGCCATATTTCTTCAATGATATGCTCTCATGGTGTCATGTTGAATCTATTAAACACGGAGCAACTGATCTAATTATCATTGAAAAGCTCCTCACTCGGCTATCTGGTAGCCTCCAAGATTGGTGGAATGCTCAACAGGCTTATAAGCAAACTGCATTATTGCAGCAGAATGTTACCAATTTCCTCTCATCGCTCTTTGAAGCTTTTGTGGGACCATGGAACCACCATGTTGAACAAGCACGAGAAAGATATTTGGCTACAAAATGTTACTCATACAATCTCAAGACTATGCAGCGGCATTATGAGTAAATGTCAAAATGGTTCTATCTGATTAAAGGAGTGGATGATGTTAACCTTAAGACAGTTTTCCTCCTCTCCTTCCAGAATCCTATTGTCAAAAGAGCACAGGAATACATGGCTACACACAAGAAGACCATGCAGGACAACACTTTAGGACAATTATTTTCATACATAAAAAATGGCCACCAGGGTTTTTGTGCTCAGTTTGAAATTGTCCAGCGTGCTCACAACTTGAGCAAAGCTTTCAGCAGTGCATGTCGAGATGCTGTTCCTAAATGCCATGCTTTTGAACCCTGCTCCTGCAAACAGAAGTCTGTTTTCCCACACTCCTCCAAAGTTTCTAGACGGTTTCGTCATAAGGAACAAAAGATGTCACCATCTCGCAAGAAATGAAAGTTTTTACGACAGAAACCTTTCCGTGATAAGACGGCTGACTCTCGCTGTTTTATCTACAAGAAAAAGGGACATTAAGCTAAGAATTGTCCAAAGAGAACAAAGCGTCATGCAACCTTCCTTGAAAAGATTACAACATTGACAGACACAAAAGCTTCTGACGTTGAATCTTTATTTGAATTCAAAGATGAATTCTCTTCTGAGGCCCTCATGGCTATCTCAAAAACTGAAGCTTTTGTTTTAAATTCCTCCTCTCCGTCAGTTAATGGCATTTCAAACCTGCCTCATGCCAAAGTACAGGTTTACCTCTCTCCTTACCATCATCCTTTCACACTAATTGCTTTGATTGATACAGGTGCTTCAGCTACACTGATGAATCCCTCCTCGTTGCCTACTGAATGGTGGAAACCCCACCGTCAAGCGTTCAACACTGTCAGCTCAAGTCCTTTGGCTATTACTCTTATCAGCAAGCCCGTGAAGATCAAGCTTCACCTTTTGCTCACATTTAAACACCGAATCCTTGGCGCTCTTGGCTTGTCCAAACCATTCATCATTGGTTATGACATTCTCCAGAAGATCAACCATCTCACCTGGACTTTACGAGGACTCAAAACAGATTTTGCCTTTGTTCCATGGATTTCTACAATTTCTGAAGGAACTTAGCTTGCAAACTCTACTCAGTATTCTCCAATGATCCAAGACTTGAAGTCTTCATTGATACAAAAATGTTGTGCAGAAAGCCACACGGCTTTCCTCTCTAAGTGCAGCCACCCGCTATGGATGAACAAGGATTATTTTATTAAGCTTCCCTTCAAGCTTAATGAAGATATTAATCCTACCAAGGCATCTCATCCAAGTATGCCTCCTTCCCAGCTCACTCTTGCCATTCAGGAGCTTAACCAGTTGAAAGAAGAAGGATTAATTGAGCCAACCACATCTCCTTGGGCATGCGAAACATTTTACGTTAACAAAAGGTCTGAACAAGTTCGTGGAAAACTTCGGTTGGTTATCAATTACCAGCCCCTTAACATCTTTCTTAAAGATGATAAGTTTCCAGTCCCTCGACCGGAGATACTTTTTCAGCACCTCTCTGATGCTAAGGTTTTTTCCAAGTTTGATTGCAAATCGGGATTTTGGCAGCTTGGGATCGATCCAGATGATAGGCCAAAAATAGCTTTTGTAATTCCTGGCCACCATTACCAATGGACAGTCATGCCCTTTGGACATAAAACAACTTCTTCTATCTTCCAACGAGCCATGACAAGGATCTTTTAAGAAATACAGCGCAAACATTGATTTATATTGATGATATACTTCTTTTCTCCAATGATATTTCATCACATATTAATCTTGTGTAAAAATTCCGTGATCTCTGTATTTCTGTTGGCCTCATGCTTTCAGAAATGAAGATGCAACTATTCTAGGCCTCTATTGATTTCCTTGGGATGGAAATTTAAGCAGGACGACTTACTTTGCAACCCCATATCTCACACAAGCTCCTAGACTTCCCAGATGTTCTACCAGAAAAGGTGACCATCCAGCAATTCTTAGGGCTTGTCAACTATATAGGCCTTTTCATCAAAGATCTTTCTCGATACACAAGTAAGCTTTCTATGCTCTTAAAAGGGTCTCCTCCACCATGGACAGAAGAACAGACTAAAACAGTCTAGACCCTCAAGCTCAAAGCCCAAACGTTACCACCATTACAGATACCTGGCCATGGTCAATGAATTCTCCAGACTGATGCCAGTGATGAATATTGGGGTGCAGTTCTTCTGGAAGAATCCCCAGATAACACTCGTTTTATCTGTGGGTATAAAAGTAGAATTTTTAAGACTTCTGAGCTACACTATCACTCCACTTTCAAGGAGATCTTAGCAGTCAAGAGGGGCATCGAAAAGTTTCAATTTCACTTGGTTGGACATTCTTTTCTCATTGAGATGGATATGTCTAGTTTTCCTAAAATGCTACATTTCAAACAGAGAACAATACCAAATCCTCAACTCCTTCGATGGGCTAATTGGTTCTCTCAGTTTAATTTTACAGTTAAGCATATTTCTGGAAAAACTAATGTTTTGGCTTATTTCTTATCCAGGCATCATCACTCTCATTTTATCGAAGTAATTGGATCTTCCTCGTCCAACCCAGATCCCTCTGATGGTGCATATGTTCCCCCGGATATTATGGCCTCCATTTCTACACTACCTGTTGAAATTAGAGAAGTCATTTATTGGAAAATTCCAGACCAACCTGTTATAGATAGCCTTCTTAAAGTTCTAACTCGCAGACATGGCATGTTCTTTGGTCATGTTCCTCATCATGTAAAACCCTACTTATTCCCTTTTCGCATTATTAGTTTTTATAACTTTCCCAAAGAAGCCTATTATTTCTTAATGCATCTCTTGCGTTCTTGGTGGATTGGGTTTTCCCTTGATAAGCATCTCCTATATGCTTACCTCTTTCAACTACGACCCATTCATCATGAGCTTGAGCCTGATAATACCATATTTTACAATTTCTTGTTAAAATTTGTCACTCATGATCAATGACTGGCTCGCCTTGCTAAATGGCCCCAAAGGTTTCTCACCATTGCCTTCTTTGCACCACTGGCCTCTCCACACAAATACACCAGTATTGGCGATGATCTCATTGCAGCGGTTGAAGAAGAATGTTCTTACCAAATCTTTCGTGGATATCAGCGGTCATTATTCTTCAACACTCATAGCCGCCACACTTATCCAGGATCACAGCCAGGCCGACGACATGAATTCTTTATGGCAGTTGACCCCCCATTCTAGCCCAACTTCCATCAATTTCAGTATTTCCAACAGGACATGATCCGATGGAATGAAACTACAGGTGTCACAAATTGGCCCAGGCCCACACCACCATATCACTCTGGACTCTTATATGGACGTCCAGGCCTTAGTGAGCCCAAAAACCATCTTTGGGATATATTACATGTACTCATGGACGAATATCTTGTTGAAAATCCCACTCATCTTGAAGACGTCAATCGTGCCACTCCTGCCCCACTCTGGCTCACCAGCTCATCATCCTCAGAAGATGATTAGACAAGACATACCGAGCACGCTTGTCTAATAGTACCCTACTTTTTCCCAATAAAGCACATGCTACATCAATTATTGTGCTCTTCAGTAAAAATGGTCCAAAATTCTCTGCCAAAGTGCTCTATTATTGTGTTTTTTAGTAAAGATGGTCCACGATGCTCTGTCGTACATACCACTTTACAAAAAGACTGGTGCTCCACCACCAACACGATCACGTGAAGACAGCCTGGCTATGCGTATACTCTTCCTCCAAGACGTCTATATAAGGCAACCATTCCCTTCATGGAAGACATCGAAGAGTGGAGTATGAGCTTTGAGTCTAGTGTTTTTTAAGAGTTTAAGATTTCTTCAAGTTGTGATGTCTTTAAGTTGTTGTTGTGATGATATTGTTGTTGTAATGTCTTTAAGTTGTTATGATGTCTCATATGTCTAAGCTTCTTGGTGTGTTACCCCTTTGGCTTGTCATAGTCCTTTTAATTGTGTTCATCATAATCTTTATATCCTGTCGATGTTTTTGCATGATCCTCGTCTATGATGAATCCGCTTCAGACTTTGAATCTTAATCTCTCTTTTGTTATCAGAGCCATTTTTCATGTTATTGCCATGAGTTATGTTTAGTGCAATTGGACACGACGATTCTTGTCCCTATAATCTGTGTTTCTGGACATTTGTTTACTGTACACAATCTTTTTGTGATATTTCCGACGCTGAACTTTTTTATCTCTGGGATATCCGGTGTCAACAGGTTCTTACTATTTCTTCGGCTTCTTCGACTTCATTTTATACCTCATCACCTGGCTCTTCCCCTTGCAGCCCATTATCCCCAGGATACACGGACCAGTAAGCACGACGATACTTAACTATTTAAGTAAGTCCTGCCTAAAAACCAGTGTCTCTGTTTTCCATCCTTATCCATCTTACCAGCAGAACTGTTTAGTCACTGTGATCCAGCCGTGTTAGCCGAAGAAGGCGTTTGAAGGCATTTTTCACTCTCTGACACAAACTGTTGCTCGGTAAGAATTGGTATAAAGAATGGAAGCTTCTCCAATTCTCTACACTTCTTCTCTTGAAGCCTCTTGTACCTCAGCCAAGATAGATGGGTTGTATGAAGTTGAATACTTACCTGATTCTAATGGAATGATTCCACTCACTCAACTTGTTCCCATTCTACCTCAGAATGTTTATACCCTTCCTTCTACCTCTTTTCATAGAAAAATTAAAAAATTGTTTAGCAGACACACACCCTAAAGCCCAGTCAAAGAACACGTCCAAATATCCAATTTCAATGAACACCAGATCCCTGTCGACCAGGCCGAACATTTTTTTCCCAGTTGCCTTACCTACTTCTCTTTTACCCCAGTGGCGAAAAGATGGCTATACTCATCTGCAATATGGTGCAGTAAAAAGTAGGGTACTATTAGACAAGCGTGCTCGGTATGTCTTGTCTAATCATCTTCTGAGGATGATGAGCTGGTGAGCCAGAGTGGGGCAGTGGTGGCACGATTGACGTCTTCAAGATAAGTGGGATTTTCAATAAGATATTCGTCCATTAGTACATGTAATATATCCCAAAGATGGTTTTCGGGCTCACTAAGGCCTGCACGTCCATATAAGAGTCCAGAGTGATATGGTGGTGTGGGCCTGGGCCAATTTGTGACACCTATAGTTTCATTCCATCGGATCATGTCCTGTTGGAAATACTGAAATTGATGGAAGCTGGGCCAGAATGGGGGGTCAACTGCCATAAAGAATTCATGCCGTCGGCCTGGCTGCGATCCTGGGTAAGTGTGGCGGCTATGAGTGTTGAAGAATAATGACCGTTGATATCCACGAAGGATTTGGTAAGAACATTCTTCTTCAACCGCTGCAATGGGATCATCGCCAATACTGGTGTATTTGTGTGGAGAGGCCAGTGGTGCAAAGAAGGCAATGGTGAGAAACCTTTGGGGCCATTTAGCAAGGCGAGCCAGCCATTGATCATGAGTGACAAATTTTAACAAGAAATTGTAAAATATGGTATTATCAGGCTCAAGCTCATGATGAAGGGGTCGTAGTTGAAAGAGGTAAGCATATAGGAGATGCTTATCAAGGGAAAACCCAATCCACTAAGAACGCAAGAGATGCATTAAGAAATAATAGGCTTCTTTGGGAAAGTTATAAAAACTAATAATGCGAAAAGGGAATAAGTAGGGTTTTACATGATGAGGAACATGACCAAATAACATGCCATGTCTGCGAGTTAGAACTTTAAGAAGGCCATCTATAACAGGTTGGTCTGAAATTTTCCAATAAATGACTTCTCTAATTTCAACAGGCAATGTAGAAATGGAGGCCATAATATCCGGGGGAACATATGCACCATC
Organism: Tinospora cordifolia; assembly: GCA_030144865.1. NCBI lineage: Eukaryota > Viridiplantae > Streptophyta > Magnoliopsida > Ranunculales > Menispermaceae > Tinospora > Tinospora cordifolia. The sequence goes on from JAJIYU010003975.1 coordinate 6,199, forward strand.
AGAGGGATCTGGGTTGGACGAGGAAGATCCAATTACTCCGATAAAATGAGAGTGATGATGCCTGGATAAGAAATAAGCCAAAACATTAGTTTTTCCAGAAATATGCTTAATTGTAAAATTAAAATGAGAGAACCAATTAACCCATCGAAGGAGTTGAGGATTTGGTATTGTTCTCTGTTTGAAATGTAGCATTTTAGGAAAACTAGACATATCCATCTCAATGAGAAAATAATGTCCAACCAAGTGAAATTGAAACTTTTCGATGCCCCTCTTGATTGCTAAGATCTCCTTGAAAGTGGAGTGATAGTGTAGCTCAGAAGTCTTAAAAATTCTACTTTTATACCCACAGATAGAACGAATGTTATCTGGGGATTCTTCCAGAAGAACTGCACCCCAATATTCATCACTGGTATCAGTCTGGAGAATTCGTCGACCATGGCCAGGTATCTGTAATTGTGGTAACGTTTGGGCTTTGAGCTTGAGGGTCTGGATTGTTTTAGTCTGTTCTTCTGTCCATGGTGGAGGAGACCCTTTTAAGAGCATAGAAAACTTACTTGTGTATCGAGAAAGATCTTTGATGAAAAGGCCCATATAGTTGACAAGCCCTAAGAATTGCTGGATGGTCACCTTATCTAGTAGAACATCTGGGAAGTCTAGGAGCTTGTGTGAGATATGGGTTTGAAAAGTAAGCCGTTCTGCTAAAATTTCCATCCCAAGGAAATCAATAGAGGCCTGAAATAGCTGCATCTTCTTTTCTGAAAGCATGAGGCCAACAGAAATACAGAGATCACGAAATTTTTGCACAAGATTAATATGTGATGAAATATCCTTGGAGAAAAGAAGTATATCATCAATATAAATCAATGCTTGGTACTGTATTTCTGAAAAGATCCTTGTCATGGCTCGTTGGAAGATAGAAGGAGTTGTTTTAAGTCCAAACGACATAACTGTCCATTGGTAATGGTGGCCAGGAATTACAAAAACTGTTTTTGGCCTATCATCTGGATCGATCCCAAGCTGCCAAAATCCCGATTTGCAATCAAACTTGGAAAAAACCTTAGCATCAGAGAGGTGCTGAAAAAGTATCTCGGGTCGAGGGAGTGGAAACTTATCATCTTTAAGAAAGATGTTAAGGGGTTGGTAATTGATGACCAACCGAAGTTTTCCACGAACTTGTTCAGACCTTTTGTTAACGTAAAATGCTTTGCATGCCAAAGGAGATGTGGTTGGCTCAATTTATCCTTCTTCTTTCAACTGGTTAAGTTCCTGAATGGCAAGAGTGAGTTAGGAAGGAGGCATACCTGGATGAGATGCCTTGGTAGGATTAATATCTTAATTAAGCTTAAAGGGAAGCTTAATAAAATAATCCTTGTTCATCCATAGCGGGTGGCTGCACTTAGAGAGGAAAGCCGTGTGGCTTTCTGCACAACATTTTTGTATCAATGAAAACTTCAAGTCTTGGATCATTGGAGAATACTGAGTAGAGTCTGCAAGCTGAGTTCCTTCAGAAATTGTAGAAATCCATGGAACAAAGGCAAAATCTGTTTTGAGTCTTCGTGGAGTCCAGGTGAGATGGTTGATCTTCTGGAGAATGTCATAACCAATGATGAATGGTTTGGACAAGCCAGGAGCGCCAAGGATTCGGTGTTTAAATCTAAGCAAAGGGTGAAGCTTGATCTTCACAGGCTTGCTGATAAGAGTAATAGCCAAAGGACTTGAGCCGGCAGTATTGAACGCTTGACGGTGGGGTTTCCACCATTGAATAGGCAACGAGGAGGGATTCATCAGTGTAGCTGAAGCACCTGTATCAATCAAAGCAATTAGTGTGAAAGGATGATGGTAAGGAGAGAGGTAAACCTGTACTTTGGCATGAGGCAGGTTTGAAATGCCATTAACTGACGGAGAGGAGGAATTTAAAACAAAAGCTTCAGTTTTCGAGATAGGCATGAGGGCCTCAGAAGAGAATTCATCTTGGAATTCAAATAAAGATTCAACGTCAGAAGCTTCTCTGTTTGTCAATGTTGTAATCTTTTCAAGGAGGGCTGCATGACGCTTTGTTTTCTTTGGACAATTCTTAGCATAATGTCCCTTTTTATTGCAGATAAAATAGCTAGAGTTAGTCGTCTTACCACGGAAAGGTTTCCGTCGTAAAAACTTCCATTTCTTGCGAGATGGTGACCTCTTTTGTTCCTTATGACGAAACCGTCTAGAAATTTTGGAGGAATGTGGGAAGACAGACTTCTGTTTGCAGGAGCAGGGTTCAAAAGCATGACATTTAGGAACAACATCTCGACATACACTGCTGAAAGCTTTGCTCAAGTTGTGAGCACACTGGACAATTTCAAACTGGGCACAAAGACCCTGGTGGCCATTTTTTATGTATGAAAATAATTGTCCTAAAGTGCTGTCCTGCATGGTCTTCTTGTGTGTAGCCATGTATTCCTGTGCTCTTTTGACAATAGGGTTCTGGAAGGAGATGAGGAAAACTGTCTTAAGGTTAACATCATCCACTCCTTTAATCAGATAGAACCATTTTGACATTTACTCATAATGCCACTGCATAGTCTTGAGATTGTATGAGTAACATTTTGTAGCCAAATATCTTTCTTGTGCTTGTTCAACATGGTGTTCCATGGTCCCACAAAAGCTTCAAAGAGCGATGAGAGGAAATTGGTAACATTCTGCTGCAATAATGCAGTTTGCTTATAAGCTTGTTGAACATTCCACCAATCTCGGAGGCTACCAGATAGACGAATGAGGAGCTTTTCAATGATAATTAGATCAGTTGCTCCGTGTTTAATAGATTCAGCATGACACCATGAGAGCATATCATTGAAGAAATATGGCCAGTCCTCATAGGGGAGAGAATCCAGATTAAAAGTATGGAAAGCACTGGATTTGGAGGGTTTGCTCTTAGGAGGAGGGAAATCAGATTCCATATCATCTGTGTCATCAGGTGGATGTTCATGCAAGGGTGTTGGTCCATGAGGAGGTTCGGTAGGTTCCGTTTTTGGTTGTGAGGTCTCTCCTGGTCCTGAGTCAGCAGCAAGGATGTCCTGGGAAGAATCGGAGTCTTCAGAAGGAGAGCTAGAAGGAGAAGAGGCAGAAGAAGTAGAATCTTTAGAAGAAGATTCATTAGGGATAGGATCAGCTAGGGCTGCCGAGGGTTGATCATAACGACGGGCCACATATTCAAGAAAAGAACTCAAGGGATTCTCTGATATGTCAGGAAGTGGTTGGGGCTTCGAAGAAGCTTGAATCTCAGGTTCAATGGGGGGAATGGTCATAACAATCTTTTTTTTTTCCTTTATCTTTCCGTTTATGAGACGAACCAGATGGAAAATGGGGTGAAGAACTGGGATGAACATCAGGGGGAGATGGAGGTTCAAAAGGTTGTTGTTTGAATGGAGATTTAAAGGTCTGGCCACTATGTGGTCGAGAAGGCTGAGTTGGAGGCCGCTTACTATGGAGTTGGTAGTTTGGAGGAAAAAGGGATGGCATGGTAAATGAGGGTGGTTTAAAGGTTGAAGGTATGATATGGGGAGTGAAAAAAGGGTTCGCTGGAGGATTAGGGGGTGAGTTTGTAAGCTCACGTAGTTGGTTCTTGAGAGACTCATGTTCTCGTTCAAGGGGGCCAATGACATCTTCAATTTGTGAATAATGGGTAATGGAATTGGCAAGGTCTAAAAGCTGGTTATGTACTTGGTCAATACGAGCTCGCAGGGCAGTAATAAGCTGGTCATGAGCAGTCTGCTGGGTTAATGTTTGCTGCTGTTTATGAAGAATGGACTAAAGAAGGTCATTCTGGTATAAGGCGTTGTTGGATTGCCAATTTAGCACTGCATCAGAATTAGTAAGGGTCTGAAGAGTCGGTCCCTCGGGTGTCATGATCTTAGAGGACCTAATCTGGTACTGGAGAGGATAACCAGTAAGTGGGTCGGTAGACCGTTCTATGCCAGATGGCGGAGGAGAAGCACTAGAATGTTCAGTGAGAACGAAACAACTTTCCTTACAGGCATATTCATCAGCATCAGGACTATAGTCTTCCTCACCATCGGATGTTCTGCTGACTTGGTCATCCAAATCATCATCAGTAGAATAATCAGAAAGTAAGACATAGTATTGGTACCTTCCAGATGAAGATTCAGTAAAACCAACTGTTGGGTCGCCAGATTCATATCTAGCGGCTAAGAGCTGCTGAGTAGTCTTTTGTCGTGGCTTCTCAATATCATATTTGACTTCAAATGCATCCTCTTCACAATCAGAACAATTGCACGTATCACACCAGTGATGTGCAATAGCAGGTGGGTCGAGATCAACAAAGTGGATACCCGCAGAAGAAGGTCGGGACTGGACCAACTGGGGTGTTAGAAAGGTAGTCTCGACAAGTCCGTCTTGACGTTTGTTATGAATAGCCTGGGTAGACTGGCAGACTTCGTTTGCCTGGAATCGAGCCTCATAGCTTGTGAGCCAGCTTTGCGGAAACAGTTGCTGGAGTTTGCTAGGAGGGATTGTCCTTGGAAGGAAGTTGTGTGAGACAACACCGTGAGAGATATCAAGCAAGAGACCATCAAGGAAAGAACCTTTGTAGGGAACATCTATTGTGTGATTTTGAACGTGATAAGAAGACTTGGAGGACTTGGAGGTCGTGTTTTATTTATTTTTACTAAACCGATTTGCTTGTACTTATTTTGGTTTTAGATTTTAGTCATTCAGGTCATTGAACAATATTTTATGTTTAATAATTACCGTTTTAATATAGGTTTTTGAAGTAATTTCGCTGCATGATTTATGATTTGTAATTTCTGATTTAAATTTGTTTTATTAAATTGAGGAAATCTAGTGAATACTGTGGAAAATCGTTTTGATCTTTTGTTTTAAGAAAAATGTGTTTTCATACATTTCTTTGAGAATAGTTATCATGAACTTGAATTTAAAGAAAAAGATTTTGACAGAAAGAAAATTTAAGTAGCACTCTGATTCCCAATGGACGATGACCTATAACATATACCGGGAGGTCCGATTGAGAGTCGGGGTGTTACACACTGTGTCAACTGTCACCTGAAATGAAAAAGTGGAGTGAACTCGAGAGCTTAATGGATCATTCAACACATCACTAGCATTATTCAGACCAAAATACAAAACATGCAAATACTTTCATTACATTAGGGCATTTCAAACACTTTATTATTTTTTATTGTAAGTAAGACTGAAAGGTTTTTGGCATTAGTGTCCCCCTCATGGTCCAGGAGCAAATCCAGAGGTAACACACAAGGGCCAGTTACCTTTCGAGACCCTGACAGGGGTACGAGGTCCGAAATGACATCCAACCCCATATTTAGTCTAGTTGAGGACGCCCACGTTGACACCTAAAGGCCGATCATCGCCCCGTACGTGGTTTTAGTCTTAATTTAATCTTCTTTAGTTTCACAATCACATCGCAACTTATACATCACAATTAATATTTCAAGATATATGTAAATCAATTATACTAGACATCCATGTAATTTAAAGCAAATAAATTATGCCTTACTACCTAAGCATGTAACTAAACATTTATCATGAAATTTTAGCGTTCAATCTAAGCAGTCTAATAATTTTATTTATTTCAAGTAATCCTAAAATGATTCTAGACACTCTTCTAAGTAAGCAAACATCATGTTTGACATTTAAAAATCTAAATAATATTAGGGAGTACAATAATTACACCCACATTAATTTTCTCAATTCCCTCGTGCCTCTGCGCTGCCCTTTGCCACTCCTCAATTTTTTTTAATATGAAAAATAAAAATCAATCTTGTTGAGTCCATAGCCCCTACAACTCATTCGAATCAAATTTTAAAATAGTTTCTTGGACTTTAATATTTTTATTTTATTCTTAAAGTACTTGCGAGGTTAATATATATATATGTAACCTAAGTCTTGAGCATAAAACAATGCGAAGGTCTCACATTCGCGAGCCTCAAATGCGGAGGGTTCGAATTGCTAAAAACCCTTTTTTTCATATTAATAGCCAAATAAATATTATACTAAGGGTATCGAACACAAAGATTTGAGTTTAGAGAATATTATTCCTCTTCACTGTTTCATTCCCTTTCGTTATTCTCCGAAATAGATTTTTTGATGCCTTGATCTATTTCAATCCACAATACAAACATCCATATTTTAGATTTTTAACAATTAAAGGTGCTAAAATATGCCTTCAATAAATAAGGAAAAGTAGCTCACCTTGTTCGCGTTTGTTTCGTGCGACGAAACCCTCAATGCACCCTCATTTGCACAATTGTGTCCTCACAAATCTGAGCTCGCAGATCTAGTTGCGAGTGCTCAAATACTTCCAATGCCCCCACCAAAATCAAAATAACGAGATCCGAAACCAACAAGTAGGGAGATCACGATTTGGGGTTTCTTCTTTACGCACAGATTTCAAATCTGCGTTCTTTCCTCTTTGTTGGGTAGGAAACGCACTAGCAGCAAGCTGCTACATTCTTCTTCTTCCTCACTCAAGAATGCACTAACACGTGTCTCTTTTCTGTTCTTCACGCAAAAATGCAGCTGCTTGCGTTTTTCTTTTTCATTTTACACAGCAATGCACCAGCACAGTAGCAACAAGGACACAATAGCAAGGTTGTTCGCCCAAATCGCAGATCCAAGCTCTTATGCACTGGTAGATGCGTTCTCCTTCGTTTCAATCTTTTTCCTCACTCAAGAACGCATAGATCTGCATTTCGTTCCTCTTCTTCATGGCGCGCAGAAAACACAACAACAGCATGCCGCTTTCTTCTTTTTTCTTCCTTGCGCGGATAGCGCCAACAACTGCCGCTACTTCTTCTTTTGTTGCGTTTCTCCTCTATTCTTCATGCACCAACACGCCTTCTTCTTTGTTTTGCGGACAACGCAACAAACGCTATTTCTTCTTCGTTTAGTGCAAGACGCAGCAGTAGATCTTTGCCCTTCTTCGATCTTCTTCTTCCTCACGCAACAATGCAGCAGATCTGTGTCTTCTTCACGCACAGATCACTAAAGGGCTTCTGTTTTCTTCTCTTTTTTGTTCCTCTATTCACCGGCGGTGAAGACACAGCAACATAGCTTGCTGCATTTTGCTCTCCCGCCCCTTTTTTTCTGGTTACTTATTCTTCCTTTTTCTTCTTTTTTCAAGATTTGAGTAAAGAAGGAAAGAAATGAAAGAAGAAGGAAAATAATAAGAATATGTTATTATTACTATTATTATTATTTTCTTTTCGTTAGAATCATGCATTTCTTGGTATTTTTTGGGTTTCCGTTATATATATTTTTACTTATTAATATTATCATCATCATCATTATTATTATTATTAGTATTTTACTTATTATATATATATATATATATATTTTTTTTTCAAGTCTTCGAAGTGATGTGTATGAGTGATAAAATTTTTGAGGTATTACAACCTAACCCCCTTAAAAGAATTTCGTCATCGAAATTTAAAAGAATAGGTACCTGTATGATGTTATTCTGTCAGGTGTTCCTGGCGAAGAGATTTGGGTGCTTCATTCGCATCTTGCTCTCCAATTCTCAGGTTGCCTCTTTCAAATCATGATGCCTCTACAACACCTTGGCCAAAGGAATGTCCTTGGTCGTGAGACTCTACACCTTACGGTAAAATATTATGACTGTTGGTTCTTCATAAGTTGCACTGTCCTGAAGTACGATCTCCTCCTAGTGCATGACATGAGATGGATCTGGCTAGTACTTTTGTAGCATCGACACATGGAATACATTATGGATCAAGGACATACGATTTGGCAAGTCCTACTCATAAGCACAATCACCGACCCACTTGAGTATCTCGAATAGACCAATGAATCTTGTTGCTAGCTTCCCCTTGATTCCAAACCGTCTAATCCCCTTTTGTGAACTAATATTTAGGAAAATTTTGTCGCATGGTTAAAATGCTAAAGGTCTTTTTTTTGTCTACATAGCTTTTCTGCCTATTTTGAGCTGTCACCAGCCTCTTCTAAATCTTCTTAACCTGTGTTCATTTTTTCTACCAATTCTGGTCCTGTGAGAACCTAATCCTGAAAGTCTGCCCAACAAGACAATGATCTGTAGGGTATGCCATAGAGCACTTTGTATAGAGCCATCTGTATGCTTGCTTGGTAACTATTATTATAGGCGAACTCTGCCAAATGTAAGTACTTGTTCTAGTTGCCCTTGAAATCAATGACACAAGCTCTTAGCATGTCTTCTAATATCTGAATGACCCTTTTAGATTGTCCATCGGTCTGAGGATGGAACACAATACTCATGGTGAGTATGCTTCCTAGCTCTTTCTGTAAGTTTTGCCAAAACTGAGATGTGAACCTGACATCTCTATCTGACATAATATTCTTGGGAACGTCGTGCAGTCTCACAATTTCTTTGACGTATAGTTTTTCAAGTTTTTCAACTGCATTTGTAGATCAAATAGGTAGGAAATGAACTACCTTCATCAGCCGATCAACAATTACCCATGCAATGTCTTCCCCTTTTCGATTCCTTGGCAGGCCGCTAAGAAAGTCTATTGCAATATTATCCCACTAACATTTTGGTATAGGAGGAGGTTACAATCCCTGAAGATTTTCTGTGCTCTGCCTTCACTTGCTGACAAATCAAACATCTAAAGACATACTGGGCTATATCCCTTTTCATCCTTCTCCACCAATAGGTCTTCTTGAGGTTTTGATACATCTTATCACCTCCCGAATGCATTGTGTACTAAGTTTGATGAGCTTCATCTGGGATGGTTTTCTTGCTCTGCCCATTTCCTGGCACACAAACTCGATTCCCAAGTCTTAGTATACCCTTTGCGTTAATTTTGAAGTCTGTATGCTTGCCTTGTCACTTTTCAACAATCCACTTGTCACTTTTCTACTCATCTCTAATTTGGTATAAGAGATCCAGTTGGCAAGTTATAGCATACAAACACACTCGTTTCTCGTCTGAAGTAATACCCAACTTATACTTACTGATTAACTGTTACATTTGTCCTCTTTCCTCATCCATCTTACTAATTTTTCTGCTGAGTGCATCGACCACCACATTGGCCTTGCCCGGATGGTAATGCAGCTGAAAATCATAGTTTTTCAAAAATTCTACCCACCTTCGCTGCCTCAGGTTTAATTCTTTCTGGGTATAAACGTATTTCAGGTTCTTATGATATGAAAATAGATCAAAATTCTCCCCATAAAGGTAGTGCCTCAGGATCTTCAGTGCAAACACAATCACTGCCAACTCTAGATAAGCTACTACCTTTCTCTTTTGCATCAATATCGTGCCTAATCCAATCAGCAAAGCATTGGTGTATTAAGGTGTACCTCATACCATGAGTAGGCATGACTAGAATGGGGGCTGAAGTTAACCTTTTCTTCAGTTCTTAGAATGCCTGTTAACACTTATCATTCCTGAGGAACTTCTCTCCTTTTCTGGTTAACTTAGTCATTGATCGAGCTAATTTTAAGAAATCTTGGATGAACTAGCAGTAGTATCCAGTCAAACCTAGGAAGCTTCTGATTTTTGTGATAGTTGTAGGCTATTTTCAGTTTGATATCACATCTATTTTCTAAAGGTCTACTGATATCCCTTCAGCCGAAACCACGTGGTCAAGGAACTTGAACCTTTTCATTCAAAACTCACATTTGCTAAGCTTGACATATAGCTCTTTTGTTCTCAATACCTCTAAGATGTTATGCAAATGCTCCACGTGCTCAACCTCTGATCTAGAATAGATCAGAATGTCATCCACAAACACCATGACAAACCGATCTAGGTATTGTATGAAGACTCTGTTCATCAAATCCATAAATTCAGCCAGCATATTGGTCAAACCAAACGACATCATGGTGAACTCGAAATGCCCATATCGAGTTCTAAAGGCTATCTTGTATATGTTAGACTCTCTGATCCTTAGCTGATGAGACCCTAACTGTAGATCAATCTTCGAAAAGTGAGTGGCTCTCCTCAACTAATAAAAAAAGTCATCTATTCTCGACAATGGGTATTTGTTCTTTATCGTTGCTTGGTTTAGCCTTCGGTATACACACAATCTCAAGAATCCATCCTTTTTTCTTCACAAACAATAATGGAGCTCCCCATGGTGACTCGCTAGGTTTGATAAACCCTTCATCGCGAAACTCATATAATTTTGTCTTCTGCTCAATTAATTTTAGCGGTACCATTCTATAGGGCTGAATGGCTGTGGGATCAATGCCTGGATGCAACTCGATCTTGAACTTCAATTGTCTGTGTGATGAGAGTCTAGGTAGATCATTTTGGAACACATCCTTATATTCCCATACTATAGGTATCTCCTATATTTCCCAGGACTTTCTAACATCTTCTTCTAGCAATTACTTGAAGTTCTCTTTCTGTTTTATAGAGTATAACATGGCTAACATAAGACTCTTTGGTGATCTTTGTATATCCCCATCTATCTTCTGTACCTCACCAGATGGTAGCATCACAATTACTCTTTTTCTCTAACAATTGATCTGTGCTTGATACTGGATCAACCAACCCATATCAAATATCACGTCATATTTATAAAATTGGAGTGCACAGAGATCAACTAAAATCAGCTTGTCTCCAAACTTAAGGTCACATCTATAGTATTTCCTCGAACTCACAGTAGTCCCAAAGGATGTGGCCATGTCTAATGTCACTGACAACAGACTTTTTACCAATTATAATCTATCGACATGTGTAACACCCCAACCCCCGTATCTTTAAGCATTGGACATGACCCTCATTCTCTTGACAGTGGACTTAACCAACTGGCGGGTTGGGCCAGTGTTACTTTATAAGTGACACACACTTGTTCTTTTCTTTTTCAATATCTTGTGCCTTTGTATAAAAATTCAAGAATATAAAATTTTCATTTTAATAAAATCAAGGCAAATTAAAAGAGATAAATAAATTCAAACTATTTTATTCATAATAAAAAAATTGAAAGTACTAAACTTAAAAAAAAACTAATTATTACAGTGGAAAACTTCAAAATACTTTTCAGTAAAAAAGATTTAAACTTTGGACAACATACCCTTAAAAATTCTAAAAATAATAAGGTAGAAACTTTCTAAGAACCATTCATGTTCAACTGCTTTATAGGTTTCACGTTCCTGAAAAAAAATAAGAAAGGAAGGAGTGAACACATAGCCTAGTGGATCCTTTTCGAACAACCATCTTTCATATTCAAACTCATAACACTATCATAATTCAAACACTTGCAATCATTAGGCGTTTCAAACAACAATTTGTTCAAGTCGAGTCTCAGACCAAAAGGGCCTTTAATCCCTTGATGTTCTTAACTAAGTAAACAAGGCCCACTTGGCATCAACCCGTTAGTGGCACGTGTCGGCATCAATCCGTTACACATGGTGACTCACAAGGTGCTGTGGTACACGACCCTCAAGTACTTAGGTATGAAAACCATATGACCTAATTCATATGAAAAGAACATCCATAGCGTCGCCTTGACCACTATGATGGTACGTGGTTATTATCACCATTATCTCAGCTTAATTCTCATATCATGATATCATAAAATAAATTTTAGAATATGAAAGCAAACTAAAATTCAGAATATACACAATCAATTCCTGAAAACCCTCATAAAACATGCATCATACTTTAATTTAAAAGCCTAAGCATGATACTAACATGACATAAATGATATAATTACTTAAACATGAATCAAAACTGAAAAACTGAAATAAACTTTTAAAACTCTGAAACTGAAATTTAAAATCTTTGATTTCAGTGAAAAACACACACAAACAATGGGTATGCCATAAATTTAAATAAGAACAGAAGGGTGTTCTAGAAATCACTTCCACCTTATGACGCTTTCTTTAGAAATTTCGGCAGCAATTTCCCTCACGTACTAGTGCCAATGAAGATCACCCAACTTAATTCCCCAACTCGAGAAAAAAAACTTTTCACACACAAGTAGGAGGAAAGAAAGGTGGAAAGAGGTGTCAAGAAGAAGACTTAGAGAAAATAAAAGGAAATTTCAACTCCTATTTTTGGAATGAGGGAAATGAGAGCCTAGGGGGTTTTATATAGGTTTTCAAAGGGGAAAAAATAGAAACTTTTGAGATTTTCTTGGAGGAAAAAACCTAATTTCGTATCCCCTAATTTTAAGGGAAAAATAAGTATTTTTTTAATTTTTTTCAAATTTTAAAAATTAATTTTTTGTATTTATCTCAATTTTTTGATATTTTCGACTATTTTTTTCTGCGATTATCGCGTTTATTTTTGTATTTTATAATTCAACTTTTATTCGGTGCCTTGGATCGTCCTCGAGACACGCACACAGATCTGATCGGAGGGTCAAGATCGGTGCGCGTAGTGTCGTACTGTGCGTCTTCGCGATCGTGGTTCTGCGACTTTGATCGTGGCCGTCCGATCTTCCTAAATCGTCTCTGTCCGTTAGATCTTCGTTATCTGGTGCGCTCGGGTGTTGGTGCGGATCGTCCTGCGACCGTCGGATCGTGAGATCAGATTTAGATCTATGGTTTGCAGCCGTTGGATGTGTTTTAAGTTTATTTTTTTTTATGATTTTTAGCCGAATTTTATGTTTTATTTTTGGATTTTTGCCAAATCTTAATCCCAATTGACTTTCTAATATTGTTTTCATAAAAAATTGCACATATCCTTGTATTTTTGGCTATTATATCCCATGTTATACATTATTTTCATATATTTTCTCCCAAAACTTCGTTGAATTGATTTTATTCCTTATCTGAGTAAACTAGGACTTACCAAAATTTTCTTTATACATTATTTTCATATATTTTCTCCCAAAACTTCGTTGAATTGATTTTATTCCTTATCTGAGTAAACTAGGACTTACCAAAATTTTCATCCGTCAATTTCGTATAATTTTCTAAATAAAATTCAAATTTCATATGAATTTTTCGAGATGTTATAACCTACCCTCCTTAGAAAAATTTCGTCCTCGAAATTTGTACATATTTAGGTATTCCTTGTGAATAGATGTGGGTACTTCGTCTTCATTTTGCTTTCGAGTTCCCACGTGGCTTCTTTTACCCCGTGATGTTTCCACAGTACCTTCACTAATGGGATATCCTTTGTTCTTAGATTCTGTACCTTGTGGTCAAGGAGTCTGACCGTTGTTTTCTCATAGGTAGCATCATCTTGAATATTTATTTCCTCCCAGTAAATGATGTGAGAGGGGTCAGGTTCGTATTTCCTCAACATGGATACATGGAATACATTATGTGCTGAAGTCATTCGGTTTGGTAGGTCCAACTCATAAGCACATTCTTCGATTCTTCTAAGTATTTCAAAGGGTCCTACAAACCTTGGAGATAACTTCCCTTTGAATCCAAACCTTTTGATACCCTTTTGAGGATTGATCCTTAGAAATACTTTGTCTCCAACTTGGAACTCTAATGGTCTTCTCCTTTTGTCAGCGTAGCTCTTTTGATGACTCTGTGCAGTAGTCAGTTTCTTTTGTATTAGCTTGACTTGGTTGCTTGTTTCTTCCACCATGTCTGGCCCAGTTAATACTTGATCTTCAAGTTCAGCCCAACAGGTAGGTGATCTGCAGGGTCTTCCACAAAGAGCTTTGAATGGAGCCGTTTTTATGTTTGCCTGATAACTGTTCTTATAGGCATACTTTGCCAAGTGTAAGTACTTGCTCCAATTTCCCTTGAAGTCTAACACGCAAGTCCTCAACATATCTTCCAAAATCTGGATAACTCTTTCAGACTGACCATTTGTCTTAGGGTGAAATGTCGTACTCATGGTGAGTTTAGTACCCATTTCCTTCTATAGACTCTGCCAAAACTGTGAAGTAAAGTGAGTGTCTCTATCAAACACGATAGTCTTGGGCACACCATGAAGCTTGATGATTTCTTTTACATAGATTTCTCCCAGCTTACTGACTTGGTCTGTGGATCTGATTGGCAAGACATATTGTAAAGATAGGCTTCTTTCTCATTAAGGTTTACACCCAACCTAAAATCTTTGATCTACCGGTACATCTGGCCTTTTTCTTCCTCCTGTTTGTTGAACTTCCTACTCAAGGCATCGACCACCACGTTGGCCTGTCCTGGATGGTAATGTAGTTGGAAATCATAATCCTTGAGGAACTCCATCCACCTTCGTTGCCTGAGATTTAGTTCTTTTTTGGTGTAAATGTATTTCAAACTCTTGTGATCAGAGAATAGATCGAATTTCTCACTATAAAGATAATGTCTCCAAATTTTCAAAGCAAACACTATGGCTGCTAGGTCAAGGTCGTGAGTAGGGTAATTCTTTTCATGGACCTTCAGTTGTAACGAAGCATAAGCGACTACTTATCTTTCCTCCATCAACACTGTTCCAAGTCCACTTAGCGAAACATCAGTATAGAGTGTGTAAGTAACACCAGGAGTTGGGGTGACTAGAATAGGAGTCGTAGTCAATCTTGTCTTCAGTTCTTGGAATGATCGTTCACATTTCTCATCCCATTGGGATTTAACTTCTTTTTTGGTCAACTTAGTCATAGGTTTTGCCAACTTGGAAAAGTCCTTAATGAACCTTCTGTAGTAGCTTTCCAAGTCCAAGAAACTTCTGATTTCTGTGACTGTCATAGGTTTCTTCCAATTTATAACCGCTTCCACTTTCTTCGAATCTATAAAGATGCCTTCTGTTGACACTATGTGGCCAAGGAACTTGATCGTCCTCATCCAAAACGCGCACTTGCTGAACTTGGCATATAATTGATGCCTTCTGAGTGTCTCAAACACTATTTGCAAATGTTCTAAGTGTTCAGCCTCTGACTTGGAGTAGATTAGTATGTCATCTACGAATACCACCACAAACTAATCAAGATACTTTCTAAACACTCAATTCATCAAATCCATGAAGGCCGCCTGGGCATTGGTCAAACCAAAGGGCATCACAGTGAACTCGAAGTGTCCATATCTTGTTTTAAAGGTCATTTTGTGAATGTCAGATTCTCAAATCCTCAGCTGATGATATCCTGACCTAAGATCAATTTTAGAGAAACGAGTGGCTCTTCGTAATTGATCAAATAGGTCGTCAATCCTTGGTAAAAGATATTTATTCTTTACTGTAACTTGATTCAACTTCCGGTAATCGACACACAATCGCAAGGAACCCTCCTTCTTTTTCATGAATAATACTGGGGCTCCCCAGGGTGATTCACTCGGACTGATAAAACCTTTCTCCCTGAGCTCGTCCAGTTGAGTTTTCAGCTCAATTAGTTCTACTGGCGCCATTCTATAAGGAAATATGGCTATAGGGTTGGTTCCAGGGTGAAGTTCAATCTTGAACTCTAACTCTCTAGCTGGTGGTAGTCTAGGTAAGTCATTTGGGAACACATTCTTGTACTTACTGACTACAGCTAGGTCGTGAATATTCTTCAAGTCAGAAGGTTCTTCTTCAGAGAGTTCCTTGAACTCATCCGTCTGTTTCAAATAATTCAACAAGGCTAGGGTTGGACTCCTTGGTAGTCTTCGCATATCCCCATTGATTTTAAAGATCTCCCTAGAAGGTAATGTTATGGTTACCCGTCTCTTAGGACAATCTATCTGGGCCTGGTACTGGTCTAACCAATCCATCCCCAAGATTACTTCATAGCCATAGAAAGGTAGGATATATAAGTCGACTGTTAAAAGTTCATCCCCTAACCTAAGGTCACAAGTAAACATCTTCTTTGAAGTCACAATAGTCCTTATTGGTGCGAACACATTCAAATTCACAGGCATTGTTTTTGTCACAAGTTGTAACCTATTAGTTAGTTTTTCAGATATAAAAGATTTTGAGGCACCCGAGTCAAATAACAGTCTCATAGCAACATTAAACAATAGGAATGTATCTTCTACTGTAGGGGCCTGGTCTTCTTGGGTCTCAACCGCGAACATTCTAGCCTGGTTCTGACCACGACCCTGGTTCTGCCCTTGATTGGCAATTTGATTTTGTCTGGCTTGAGGTTGCCCATTCTGGCTTCCCCCTGAGTATTGTGTTGTTGCTGCTGGGAAGCCTGAGCTAGTGTAGTTGGCAATTTTTCGCCAAATGACCCTTTTGCTTGCATACAAAACACAATCCTAGCCTCTTAGCTTATTCCCTTGTCTCGTCTTTGTTCTGCCCCTGTTTTTGTGGAGCCTTACCACTTTTGTTTTGCTTTTGGGTCCCTTGTTGGTCCTTTCCATTTCCGTTCTGCTTATTCTTTCCTCTCAACCTTTGTTCCAGGTTGAGCTCTTGTTCCAGGATTAAAGCCCGTTCTACAATTTCTTTGTAGGTTCAGAAGCCTAATGTTATGATAACTTTTTGGATCTCGATCTTGAGACCCTGTGCAAATCTATTGGCTTTCATCCTCTCTTCCCGGATTAGCTCCTTAGAAAATTTGGCTAGTTTAGTAAACTTCCTTTCGTATTTAGTTATTGTGAGATCCCTCTGGTTGAGTCTCACAAAGTCTTCTTGCAACTTTTTGAGAGTTGCCTCCAGGAAGAACTTGTCGTAAAATTTTTCTCTGAACTCTCCCCAGGTCATGGTTTCAACGTCCGTGTTGGGATCCATCTGCATTATCCTCCACCATCTACGGGCTAGTCCTTTGAAAAGGTATGTGGCTAGTGCTACTCGTCTTGAACCCATCACCTTCAACACATTTAGTAACTCCTCCATCTCCAGGTACCAATGATCAGAAGAGATGCAGTCAGTAGTTCCATCGAATGAGGGAGGGTGAAGCTTTTGCAAATCTAGCAGCAACTTCTTCTATTTTTCATCTTCCTAGTCCTCTGGATTCCTTTGACGTTCCTAAGGTACTGGTGCTGGGACTTGGACTAGAATAGGTTCAGGTGCTTGAGGCTGAGGAGCCACCTGAGGGATTATTTGTGGAAGTGTCCTTCTCGGTTGATCTAGTACCCTCTGCGACATTTCATTCATCATGGCTTCCATCCGTGCCTCCATTCGTGCCTCCATCCATGCCTCCATCCTAATAGGCAGTTCTTGCTTTTGTTGTTCAGTCTCCTCAGAGGTGGTGGATCGAGTTACGTACCTCCTAGCTCCAGTTATTTACTTGTAAAATTGAGCAGAGTGTCAAATATTCGTACTTTCATGGCTCTAGATTCATGTTTCTAGGTTCTCGATTTGTTCAGTGGCCTAAAGTCTTTCTTCTAGTTTTTTTCATGCGTATTAGGTATAAGATTTGGTTTTAAAGCAAATAAACTTTACAACATGCATATCATACAATCATACAATCAAGCTAGCACAGCAAGGTTCCAAGCTTCCACCTAAGCTTTCAGGTTCAAGGTTCTTATACCACTCTACCCCTTCCACTTAGGCTTTCACTCAGAACAGAGTCGCACCCAAACAATTTCGCAAATTGCTCGATAACTAAGGTTCCCGCACCCACTATACTCAACCGTCCCATACCAGCGAGCATAGAGAAACCCATTCTGCCAAAGTTACCGATCATTCACCACACATGGTCCATCATTCTTCGAGTCTAGGCTTCCTCTATAACCCCGAATTCCTATGCATCCCATACTACATAGAAACCGAAAATTATAGAAGTTTCCCAGTCTCGTGTCCTGATCAAACAATTTTCTGTTTTCACACAAATTTCGGTTTCTAGCCTATGTCCTAAAGTTTTATGCTTTTGATCCACTGTGCCACCCATGGCTACACCCGTTTCTACCTAAGGTCTTTTCTCTGGACCTAGGGTTCGGTTCTGATTAACTTACAACTTCTGTTTAGTCAAGATACCATCTTTGGCATCCTTTTCGACTTCTAATTAATTCCTTGCCCTAATTTTCAAACTTCTTATTTTCTTTAATAGAAAGTAAGGGTGTTCTTCAACTCATACCACTCATGTGAACTGGTGGGACAACCTCGAGATTGGGCGATGAGACCAAAGTCTGCTTAGCAACCGCGCTTTCTAGGCAGGATAACCCATCTCTCTTTCAATGTTTAACTTTACTCGGGATAAGGCTTACCTACTATCAGCTCAACTTGTAATCATTGTATCCAAACAAAACATTTCAAAATGTATATTTCCTTTTTTTTTAAAACACTTTCTAAAACATTTTTCAATTTTAAAAATAGTAGGTAGGACATTCTAAATTCAATTCAATTCAAGGTGAAACCCTAAGTTTTAGTTTCTCATTCTAGTCCAGTGTTTCTAATAATCGAGTTCTGATACCACACTTGGTATCAGATGAATCTTTCTATTCTTGGCACAACAACTAATGCCTAGGCTCTGATACCACGATTGGTATTAGAGGAAACATTCTATTCTTGGCTCAGCAACTAATGCCTAGGCTCTGATACCACACTTGTAACACCCCAACCCCCGTATCTTTAAGCATTAGACATGACCTCATTCTCTTGACAGTGGACTTAACCAACTGGCGAGTCGGGTCGGTGTTACTTTACAAGTGACACACACTTGTTTTTCTCTTTTTCAATATCTCGTGCCTTTGTATAAAAATTTAAGAATACAAAATTTTCACTTTAATAAAATCAAGGCAAATTAAAAGAGATAAATAAATTCAAACTATTTTATTCATAATAAAAAATTGAAAGTACTAAACTTTTCAAAAAAAACTAATTATTACAGCGAAAAACTTCAAAATACTTTTTAGTAGAAAAGATTTAAACTTTGGGCAACATGCCCTTAAAAGTTCTAAAAATCATAAGGTAGAAACTTTCTAAGAACTATCCATGTTCAACTGCTTCATAGGTTTCACGTTCCTAAAAAAAATAAGAAAGGAAGGAGTAAGCACATAACCCAGTAGATCTTTTTCGAACAACCATCTTTCATATTCAAACTCATAACACAATCATAATTCAAACACTTGCAATCATTAGGCATTTCACACAACAATTTGTTCAAGTCGAGTCTCAGACCAAAAGGGCTTTTAATCCCTTGATGTTCTTAACTAAGTAAACAGGGCCCACTCGGCATCAACCCATTAGTAGCACGTGTCGGCATCAACCCGTTATACATGGTGACTCACAAGGTGCTGTGGTACACGACCCTCAAGTACTTAGGTATGAAAACCATATGACCTAACTCATATGAAAAGAACATCCATAGCGTCGCATTGACCACTATGACAGTACGTGGTTATTACCACCATTGTTTCAGCTTAATTCTCATATCATGATCTCATAAAAAAAAATTCAGAATATGAAAGCAAACTAAAATTCAGAATATACACAATCAATTCATGAAAACCCTCATAAAACATGCATCATACTTTAATTTAAAAGCCTAAGCATGATACTAACAT
>JAJIYU010003976.1:0-25349 GCA_030144865.1 Tinospora cordifolia
TGTAGGAATGATCCACTGGGCTTTCGAGCTCACCCATTATATTTTTCAGGTATACTTGGATGTAGGATCTATGGACCACGTCAGAAGACCCGTACTTTGTTTGGACACCTCATGGGGAGGCTGTCAGGGATAGGGTACTTGGAGGTTAAGTTTTTATGCACTTTACTGGATTATCTTAATGTAATTTGCTTTGGTTTTAAATTTATTTGTTTTACCTTTAAATGACTTTATTTGTTTAATGATTTCAGTCCGAATAAATGATTTTAAGGATTTTTGTTGCGTTATTGTTAAATTGTGTCGCTTAATCCTATAAATATTTTGAGAACACTTTTGATGCTTGATTTTAACAAATGATTACCGAGATATTGACTTAAGAACAAATATACTATGATTTGAATAATATTCCGAAGAAAAAGATTTTGACAGAAGAAAATTTTAGTAATATCTCGATTTTCATCGGGCGACAATCCACACGTGAACGAAGGTCCGGTCGAAAATTGGAGTGTTACACAATCACCTAGTCCTTTTGCATCAATATAGATCCTAAGCCTAAGCGTGATTCATATGTATAAATAACTAACTCTTGGCCTAGTTTTAGTGACACTAACATAGGTGCAATTATCAATCTATATTTAAGTTTAGTGAAATCCTCTTCACATGTATCTTCCCAAATAAATGTAACATCCTTCTAGGTAAGCCTTGTAAGTGGTGCAACAATCCTAGATAATTTCTTGACAAATTGTTGATAATAACTAGCTAATATAAGAAAACTTTTGATCTCTATCACGATGGTAGGTCTTGGCCAATTTACAATAGCCTCTATCCTCGTTAGATCAACCGAAATTTCTTCTACTCCAACTATATTACCTAAAAACTTAACCTCTTAAAACTATAACTTGCATTTGCTAAACTTAGCAAATAGTTGATGTTATCTCAAGGTCTATAATATAATCCTTAGATGTTCAACATGTTCCTCCTAAGACCTCAAGTAAAGTACAATATCATCAATACAAATGATGAAAAATTAATTAAGGTATGGCCTAAACACCCTTTGCATCAAATACATGAACATCGCTTGGACGTTCATTACATCGAATGGCATAATGAGAAACTCATAATGGTCATAACGAGTCTTAAATGTTGTCTTTGGAACATCCTCCTCCCTAATTCTCAATTGATGATACGCAAAATGAAAATCAATCATAGAAAATAATTTGGCACCCTTTAGTTGGTCAAATAAATTATCAATATGGGGAAGCAGACACTTATTCCTTATTAAGACTCTTTTTAGTTGGCGGTAATCAATGCGTAACTCTAAACTCTAGTTTTTGTTAACAAAAAAAATAGGAGCTTCCCATAGAGATACACTTGGAGAAATAATGACTTTTTCCAATAGGTCTTCTAATTAAACCTTTAATTCTCATAATTCCTTTGGTCCCATTTGATATGGGATAATCAAAATCAATTTTGTGCTAGGAACCAATTCAATTATGAAATTGATCTCCTATTTAAAAGGTAATTTGGGTAGATCATTAAGAAACATGTTAGGAAAGTCTCATAGCATTAGAATGTCTTGCAACTTAGTCTCACTAGGATTCACCTCTGTAAGTATTAATATGACCAAACTACACAATTCATCATTTATACCTCACTTTCCCTTGGTACTACGTTTGTTTGATGCTTCACCCTAAAACTTAGTAGTTGGTGACTGAGATGAAAGACTACCTTCTTAGTGAAGTAGTCTGCATACGTGTGATATGTGGCTGTAACACCCTGACTCCTGGTTCTCTCCCCATGACAAGTTGTTGGGCCCGCATGGGGACACGTTGCACCCATTCTGCGGGAGACGCCAGACTCGGGTTGCTCATCGAGAGCCAAAGGCTACTTGATTCCTTCTCTTTTTGTCCATCTCGTGCTTCAAAGCCTTCCTTTCGAATAAGTTATGAAATCAACTTAAAATACACAGTGATCGTTAAAATGCCAGTTTTCAGTAAAATGAGATTCATTAAGTTAGTGTATGCAGCTGTTCAAAATGCTTACAAAATGAAAGTGTATCTAACAAACAAAATACTTTGCAACAGATTAATAATTTCAAAATTATCTTTAAAGCATACTATGAAGACATAAACATGGCCCAACTAACCTAAGTCCCAAAGCAATTAATTCACATGTGAAACAGTTTAAAAGATGGAGAGCACAAGCCCAGTTCAAATTAAATACAGAAAAATATTATATACAAAAGACTTTTAACAACCTCCTCAGTGAGGTTTCAAAACATAATCAGAGTCGTCCAGAGATAGCCAACTTTTACCATGTCAATTGTCACCGAAAAAAGAAAGTGGGGTGAGATTGAAAGCCTAGTGGATCATACAACACATCACTAGTACTATTTAATCTAAAATACAAAACACGCAAAATCTTTCATTATATTAGGGCATTTCAAACACTTCTGTAACAACCCAAAATTTTGTCACAAATAATTAAAGATAAATAAGTTTAATGAAATTAAATGAAATAATTTAAGTGAAAAAAATTTCGAAGATTTTAGGACATCTTTGAGTGCAAATTGTGGGTTGGCAAATGAAAAATAATATATATTGGAGATATAATATAAAATAGGCAAATAAGACCTTAATTTGATAATTAAATGAAATTTCAATTTAGTATAATTAATTATGAAATTTAAAGAGTTGCTTAAGAAATAAAAAAAAAGTATATATACACATATATATAGGTTAACGTGTGTATGAATAATGTGTGTGTTAGCATAATAAAGGTTAATATTACATATTATAGGAATATGTATATAGAAAAATTTATATAATTAAATAAAAAATGTAGTATGCATATATTTATTTAAAATAAATAAAACATCATATAAGTATCAATTTATAATTACATAAATAATTATCTAAAAATAAAATATGAAAGAAATAAGTACTTGAGCTCTAGGTCTTAGGTTCGAATCTCCGCGGAGGCGAAAGAAAACCCCAGGGGGCAGGGGACAGTACCTTGTGAGTGACACGCCATGACGTGGGCCCTACGACATGGGTAAGAGTCCCGGTAGGATTCTTGGTGGGTGTTACAATAAAAAGGCGCCTTATTGTAACACACACCGAGAATCCTACCGAGACTCTTACCCACGTCATAGGGCCCACGTCATGGCGTGTCACTCACAATGTACTGTCCCCTCCCCTTGGGGTTTTCCTCCGCCTCTGTGGAGATTCGAACCAAGGACCTGAGGCATAAGTACCTTGTTCATTATTCATCCAATACCATTGAGCCATTCCAAATAATAAGAGTTGAATGCTCCTCTTATTTTCTCAAAGCCTTCTTCTTGGCACCTCTCATCTTTCCTTCTTGTGTGTGTGAGAAGCTCTCGAATTGGGTGATCTTCGAACGTGGGGGAATTGCTGCCGAAATTTTAAAAGAAAACATCACAAGGTGGAAGTGATTTCTTAAACACTCCTTTTTCTTATTTAAAGTTCTAGCATGTTTATTGTGTGTATGGTTTTAAAATCAAAAGATTTTTCAGTTCTAGCATTCTAAAATATTTTTCGGTTTTGGATTTGATTCATATTTGAATTTATGCATGCATATTGATCATGTAATGCCTAGTATCATGTTTAGGTTTTATTTCAATATGTGATGCATGATTTTGAGTATTCCATGATAAAATTTTCAGTTTGATTATATGCTGAATTTAATTATTTTAGTCTCATGTTCTAAAATTTATTTTATGATTCTAGAATATGTGATTTAACAAAGATAATGATGATAATAACCACGTACCATCATAGCACACATATGGGTTGCTATGGATGTTCTTTTCATATGGTATGTCCATATGGTTTTTTTTTGACCTAAGTGTTTGGTTGGTGGGTAAGCTCCCTTGAAGTCCAAAAGTCCAATGGAATTGGCTATGTGATGCCACATTTTACTCTAAGGAGGCACTTAGTGAAGAACATCAAGGGTTGAGAAATTCTTTTGGTTTAAATTACAACTTTAAACAATTGGTTGTTTGAAATGCCTAATGTATGCAAGTGTTTGAATTATGGATGTGTTACTGTTTTGAGTTTGAAAAATGGTTGTTTGATAAAGATCCACTGAGCTATGTGCTCACCCCTTCCTCTCTTATTTTCCAGGAAATTAAATTCATGAAGGCTATGGACAGTATATAGTTTTTTTTTGTTTTAGCAAGTTTTGATTCTTTTGGAAAGTTTCCTTTTAATGTAAGGGCATGTTGCCCAATTTTGATTTAAGACTTCCGCTGAAAGTTAGTATATTTATTTTGAGATTTTGAGTCTCTTGATCAACTATGTACTAGTTTACATTACAAAGTTAGGTGCTTTCTTTTATTAATAAAGAGGTTGAATTTTTCTTTATCTTTAATTGCCTTGATTTTATTAAATGTGAATCTGTACTATTGAATTTATTTTAAGGCATGCGATATTGAAAAAAAAAAGAGAAAGAAAAGAACAAGTGTGTGTCACTTGTAAAGTAACATGACCCAACCCGCCAATTGGTTATGTCCACCGTCAAATGGAATGGTGGTTAAGTCCAACGCTCAAATCAAAGAATGCGGGGGTTGGGGTGTTACAAGAAAATTGATGAAATGGAAAGACATGTGCAAAAATCATGTTTACATCAATTAGGAAGTGTGTAATTGGCAAATTTCAGATAATAGCATTATTAGAAAGCAAATGGTAATTAGAAACAGCATCAAATGGTCCAAAACCAATTTGCACAATCCAACGAATGAAATCGAAGCCCAAAATAGTGCCCAGGAGCACCAAATCACCAAAATCCAACGGCCCAGAAATGATCAGCCTCATCTAACGATTCAGATTCACTTCTTTGATCGCAAATGACACTGCACAAGAGGTTAATCGTGCGGCCTGGATCGGTGTTCAAGATTTGATGCTGCACTCGAGGTCCATCTAACGGTGAAGATCAAAGCTATTTTTTTAATCGCGATCCAGTGTTGCGCTCAAGGTTGATCAATGATCTACAGAGTATTCGTTAATCTCGATCTCGATTCAGTACTGCGCTCGAGGTTGATCAATGGACCACGCTGATTTCATTGACCACAAACGTCTGTGCTACAATTGAGGCCCATCTGACGAACGAGGTCTGAGGCGCCTGATCTGTGCTACGATCGAGGAGATCTGACGATCCACAGCAAATTTGGAAATCTTGATCGCGATCTGATGCTGTGATCGAGGATCATCAATAGTCCAATTTTAATGCTTCGATTTATAACCGAGAAAATCCGAATAAATTTGAAAAAAATGTTTCTAAATTCCAAAAAATTATTCCAATGCACTTGCTAATTTTTTATGTTTGGGGGTACGAAATTTTGAATAATTGGCAAGTTTCCTACAAGGAAAACACCAAAAACTTACCTTTCTACACTATTTTGAACTCTATATAAAGGACCCCTAATGTTCACATTGTGTTCATCCCAAATCAAGAGCATACTAGTCCCTCTTGACTCGCTCTAGCCTTCTTCTTGGCAATCCCCTCAGTTCTTGAGCAATCTTGAACTGTTCTTGAGTAATCTTGAGTGTTCTTGAGTGTTCTTGAGTGTCATGAGAGTTCTTGAGTGTTTGGAAGCTTTGAAGTAACAGAACTCTACCGGATTTTAGAGGCGTACAGAAGAGACATATTTAAGGTGGAAGTGATTTCTAACTTTTACTTCTTTATTTTAATTTAAATAAGTCTTGAATGTGTGACGATGTTTTGAAGTTGAATGATTGAATATATGTTTTAAATATGCATGCTTTATTTATTTGATGTGCCATGAATATACATGTTATGCATGTTTAGAAATCAAGAATAATGATGCACGGTATGCTTAAATTGTGCCATGAATAAATATTTGATGATTCATGTTATGTATATGTTGCATCGATGTTTAATCCGATATTGTGTGTTTTATCACTAAGAAAAGATTAAATAATGATTCAATCCACGTATCAGTGAGATGATAGACTGCACAGTGTCATCGTGTGTGTTCCACCCCCGATCCGGCTTGCCGACTTACCTTTGATGATTTTGAATTGGGTTTCCAAGAGTGATCCCACTTCATAGATATTCGGTTTGAGTTTCCAAGAGTGATTTTCTCTCCCAATGATGTGAAACACAGAGATTAAACTCTTTCGGTCCGAATGTCAACCATAAACAAGAAATTTGTTTGAATCGCCTAATGTACAAAAGTTTTTGATATGCTTAGTTTGTTTGAATTGAAATAATGATTTAAATGTTTAGAAAGATCCACTGGGCTATGTGTTCACCCTTCCTTCTATTTTTTAGGTAATTGATTTATATGAAGACCATGAATATTAGTTAGGTTCTTTTTATTTAAAAAGTTTCTAATTTCTATGTAAGGGCATGTTGCCCAAGTTTTGAATCTTCCGCTGTAATAGTTTTCTTCAAGATCAAATTATATACTCAATTTAATTTAATTAATTGAGTTTTTGAATTTCAGTTATTTCTTATATTATTGCCTTATTAATTTCTTAAATTATGTACTGTCAAATAAAGTTAAGGCATGAAATAATTGAAATAGAAAGTGATGCAAGTTGTGTACTTGTAAATGTAACACCGGCCCGACCCACCATTTGGTTTAGTCCACTGTCAAAAGAATGGTGGACATGTCCAATGCTTAAAGATACGGGTGTTGGGGTGTTACAACTTCATTTGTCATTCCATCAGAACGCAGACCAAAAGAACCCTACTCTCGGTGTCCCTGTGTGGTCCAGGAGTGAATCTCGGGGTACGCCCGAGGGCTAGTTACCTTTCAGACCACGATCTAAGGGGAGAGGTCCACATTGACTCTCTGTTCGAATACACAATCAGTTGTCGCAGTCAACTCGTGTAGGGACATGCACGATGACACCCAAAGGCTAGTCATCGCCCCAAGACATGGAGTTTTAAAGTCTTAATTTAATCTTCTTTAGTTTCATATTTCATCTCAAATCATATTTCAAAATTATTCATCACAGCTATTACTTCATGATACATGGAAAACGCATACATAAAACAATCATGTGATTTAACTATGATTAACATCCTTTCTATCGTCTAGGCATGTGATCATCATAGAAGTAAAATAATCAGCAAGTAATCCCAACACTCAATCAATCATCCCAATCAATAGTCACACAAGAACAATCCTAGCATGCTCCTAAGTACTCATTTTAAAGTAGACAAACATCATGTTTGCATTTAAAATCCAAATAATAGTTGAAAGTACAATAATCACACCCACATTGTATTTCCTTCCTTTGTGCCTTTGCTTCTCACCACACGTGTTTTAGATCTTTAATCTATAGGATTTTTAATACCAAGATAACGTTAGTCTAAACAATTCAAAACATGTCTAAAATCATAGATTCATGTCCCTTACATAGATATTTCATTGTGTATGCAAGGCCAAAACAAAAAATCGGGTGCACAACACGTTATCGCGGTAATGGGAAATATTATTGTGGTCGTCAAAATTAGTGACACGTGTTACACGGTCAATTATTGCGGTAACTAGTGTGTATACTATTTTTTTTTCAACACGTTACCGTGGTCAGTTACCATGGTAACTAGAGGAGGTTGTGCATGTTCTATGCGTGTTATTGCGGTCACCTACCATGGTAACTATGGGATTTCCAAAAAATGCAACGCTTTCATGTGCACTGCCCCATTCATGGTTTCCCCATTTGTTTAACACTTTAAAACCACACATATAGCTTGAAAACACACATTCAACTAAGGAAAAATCTATATACCTTGGAGCTTACCGCGATTACCTTCAAATGGCTTGTGTTTCAAAGAAAAATTTGCATACAATTAGGAAATGATTGAAAATGCTAAGAAACCAAGACTTCAAGTGGAGTTTCATGATTTACCTTTGCATGAATAGCTTCAAACCATGTCTCAACTCAAATCCACCCTTGTTGATGTTGTTTCTTGTGACTCTAAGCTTGAGGATGAGTAGAGAAGGGTTGGAGAGAGCTTAATCCCCTTTACAACTCAAAAGAAATGTTAACAAATGAGATAGGAAAGCTATTTTAGGGTTTAGAAGAGAAAACATCAAGTTGTGGTGGACAAAACTCAGATCTAGGGTTCCTGCACAAAACATCGTGTATTTATAGAAAGTCATGCATTGCCACGATTGAGGAAGGATTACCATGGTAATTAGGCATTACCAAGGTTACCTACCATGGTAACCAGGGCAATGTCATCCATTCTGCCCATTTCCTAGGTTTGTCCGACATTACTGAGGTAATCACTTTCATTACCACGACAACCAATAAAGTTGCGGCTTTTGCGTCTTCTCCTCGTCGTTTCTCAAGTTTTTTAAATTTATATCACTTGTATTTTTATTCTAGGTTTATTTGGACTTATTCCACATGGTTTTTGAGTATCTTTATTATTTTCTTATTTATTTAATTTTATTATTTCATTTTAATTGTTTACTTGTTTACGTGTAATGTGGAGGTCTTATAGACTTTTGGGATATTACAACCCACCCCCCTTAAAAGAATTTCATCCTCAAAATTTAAAAGAATAGGTTACTTGTTCGATGTCATCCTGTCAGGTATTTCTGGTGAAGATGTCTAGGAACTTTGCCCACATTTCGCTCTCCAATTCCCATGTTGCCTCTTCTAGCCTATGATGCCTCCACAACACTTTAACCAAAGGAATGTCTTTGGTCTTAAGACTTTGTACCTTACGGTCTAGTATTTTGATTGCTAATTCCTCGCAAATTGCATTGTCTTGAAGTACGATCCCCTCCTTGTGTATGATGTGAGATGGGTCTGGCCCGTACTTCCATAGCATCGATACATGGAACACATTATGAATTTAGGATATTCGGTTTGACAAGTTTAGCTCATGGGCACATACACCAACCAGTCTAAGTATTTCAAACAGACCAATGAATCTCGGTGCTACTTTTCCTTTGATTCTAAACTGCTTGATCCCCTTATGTAGGCTGATCTTCAAAAAAACTCTGTCACCCATTGGAATTCCATGGGTTTTCTTCTCTTATCTGCATAGCTTTTTTGCCTATCTAACTGCAACTAGTCTCTTTTGAATCTTCTTTACCTGAGTGTTCATCTCCTCTACCAATTCTAGTCTTGTAAGTACCTGGTCTTCAAAGTCTGCCCAACAAGATGGTAATCTACAAGGTCTGCCATAGAATGCTTCATATGGAGCCATCCATATGCTAGCCTGATAACTGTTATTATAGGCGAGCTCTGCCAGATGTAAATACTTGTTCTAGTTTCTCTTAAAGTCAAGGACACAAGCTCTTAACATGTCCTCTAATATCTGGATGACCCTCTCAAACTACCCATCTGTCTGAGGATGGAATGCAGTACTCATGGTGAGTCTACTTCCTAGCTCCTTCTACAAGTTTTGCCAGAACTGAGACGTGAACCTGAAATCTCTTTTTGACACAATACCCTTGGGAACACCATGCAGTCTTCTAATTTTCTTGACGTATACTTCTCCAAGTTTTTCCACTACATCTATAGATTGAATGTGTAGAAAATGAGCTACCTTTGTCAGATGATCCACAATTACCCATACAATGTCCTCCCCTTTCTGATTCCTAGGCAGGCTGTTAAGAAAATCCATTGCAATATTATCCCACTTTACTTCTGGTATTGGAAGAGGTTGCAACATTCTTGAAGGTTTTCCATGCTCAACTTTTACCCATTGACAAATCAAACACCTGGAGACATACTGGGTTATGTCCCTTTTCATACCTCTCTACCAAGAGGTCTTCTTGAGGTTTTGGAACATCTTATCACCTCCCAGATGTATTTTGTACTTAGTCTGATGAGCTTCATCCAGGATGGTTCTTCTGCTCTACCCACTTCCTGGCACACAAACTCTGTTTCTAAGCCTCAATATACCCTCTTCATCAATTCTGAAGTCTATATGTTTACTTCCTTGACCCCCTTTGTGAAATCCACAACCCACTTATCACTTTGCTACTCATCTCTGATTTGGTGTAAGAGATCTAATTGGCAAGTCATAGCATACAAATATATTTGTTTCTCATCCATAGTCATACCCAAGTTATACTCACTGATCAGCTAATACATTTGCCTTTTTTCCTCATCCTTCTTGCTAAATTTTCTACTAAGTGCATCGACCACAACGTTGGCATATCTGGATGATAGTGCAGCTGAAAATCAGTCTTTTAAGAATTCTATCCATCTCTATTATCGAAGATATAATTCCTTCTGGGTATAAATGTACGTCAAACTCTTATGGTCAGAGAATAGATCAAAACTCTCCCCATAGAGGTAATGCCTCCAAATCTTCAGTGCAAAGACAATCATTGTCAACTCTAGATCATAGGTTTTTAACACCCCAACTCCCTAGAAGTAGGTTTAAGCTTAACCACAAGGCTTTTTGGGTCCTATATAACATTTACAAGTACACAACTTGCATCTCAATTCCTTTGCTCTGACACTTTTGAAATCCCTCATGAATACACTTTTCATTATGCTTAGTATACAATTCAACAAGTGCAATACAAGTAGAAAAAAGAATACTTCAAACTTTTTATTTATTCAAATAAAATAAAGAAACTTACATTCTTAAATTAAATCATAAACTTGAGTACGTAACTCTTTAATTAAAAAAAATCAGCAGAAGTCTATAAATCAAAACTTGGGCAACATGCCCTTACAATGAAATTTCTAATATCCATAATCTTCATGGTTTTTCAATTTCCTGAAAAATAAAAGGAATGGGATGAGCACATAGCCCAGTGAATCATTTATTAAACAACTAAGTTACTATTTCAATTCAATAACACATCCAATTTTCACACACTTTCATGCATTAAGTGATTCACACAAGGTTTTCGTTTCTAGTTGACATTATGACTGAAAGGAGGTTTATTCCCTTGATGTTCTTATTTTAGATACCCCTCTTTAGGATGGAAAGACAATTCTTTTGTTACTTTCCATTGGATGCCGCATACCAAGTATCTCTTAGTTACGCCCGCAACCACTCGCTCCAAGCATGTGATAAGAACACCCATAGCATCCCTACGGATCACTATGATAGTATGTGGTTCTTATATTCACTTTCTTATGTTTAAGATCACATAATCATAAAAGAAATTTAGAATATAAATTTTAGAATTTTAAACAACCAATGAAGCATGAAAACATCATATGGCATGCTTGAAACTTCAAAGTAAACCTAAGCATGGCATGGTATCACGAACAATTAAAACATAAAAACATGCTAAATTGAAATTAAAATATGATCATTCATGCTAAAACTAAAATAAAACATATTGAAAATTAGAATTTAAACAAGCATGAACATGCTAAAAATTTAAAATAGCAAAGTAAAGGTTTAAAAAATATCTTCCACCTTAATTCGAGTTTCTTGTTGAATTCAGTAGAGATTTCTCTTATCTACCACTTTCAGAACTTCAAGAACTTTTAACCACCAACAAAAGCCACTTCAACAACTCTCTAAAATACTAAAATAAAAGCTTCTCACATAAGAGAGAAAAGAGAAGTGAGAAGAGGTGTTAAGAAGAAGGCAAGAACAAGCAAAGAGGGAAATGTCAAGTCTTTGCTTTGGGATGAGATGAATGTGAACAAGAGGGAGTTTTTATAGGTGTTCATGAGCACAAGGGGGATGGTTTGGGCATCTTGGACAACTCACAAAGTTTGGGCAAGTTTCCAATCAAAGTTGAATGGCTAGGCTTGAATAGGCAAGTGTGGTCATGGGCCCACTCAAGCTTGCCAAATTCTTATGAGCTAATATTTGATTCTCTAGCCTATTTCTTAATTAATGGTAGAGAATATTTTTAGACTTAGAATCATACTAATCTCAGTTGGGATGTCCTCCTTTAGATTGGATCTTGCTCATAAAACTTTTTTATTTGGTTCCCTTGCTTACTCATCACACCAACACACATGGAATGCTTTTTATTTCTCTATACATGGACGTCAAGCAAGGGGAGTATGCAATCAAACTTGAAGGGATATTATATCATAGTCAAATATTCAAACTTAAGCTCAAGGAAAGTTCCTAATTGAGTTTTAACTCCAAATTTGGCGCACCACATGTGGAATCTCCTTTGATTTGGTGTCAATTTGAGGGGAGGAAACTTTCCTATTTTGATTTCTTGTGTGAGCATGAGGACGGCTAGAGTTTTGAGAGCATAATTCAGATTTCAAATCCTTCTAATTTGGGTTGTTCACATGTATGCTCACACACACTTACACATGGGTTGGTTTGGCACAAATGGGGCATGGTGTACATGATCAAATATGCTGTACAGGGAATCACTCTTCTTGGATTTTCCAGTTCCTATGGTGCGTCTCATTCCTTGGGTAGGTGTGAGCATACATGATCAGTCGTATGGCATATGGGATCACTTTTAATGAATTCAAATGGACAAGTCCCATGGAGCTTTGGGTAGGGTAGGGTGCACATGATCATGGTGTTCTACCCATGTTTGTTGCACATGTTAGGGGTGTCGTGACTTCATGGGTTCACAAAAATCAAATAAAAATTAATATCTCCTTATCTACAAGGAATTATGATTTATAACCTATAGTTTTGGAATCACATGAACCTAATGCAAATTTTAAGATATGGTTTGGCCCAAGGTGATTTTTCCTCAAAAATTTTCTTTATTTAAGACTCACTGTGGTCACTAGGCAAATAAAATTCAAATCTTGGCCAATTATTCTAATTATTAGATATGTCAATTGAGTTATTTCGATCCCCCAAAGTATCCTAAATGCCAATTTTTTTTTTAATTTTGACCCTTGAAGGGTGTTTGGCAAATGAAGACTTTAACCTTGACCAATTGTCCTTGACCAATTGTCCTTGACTAATTGTCCTACCTTTTGGATATATTGTCTCATTAGTTGGTTCATGTCACCTTACTTCGTTTCAAATTATTTTGAGTCCATATGGGTCACTAAATGAGAGTTTTGGAACATGCCAAATTTAGTCCTAAAATGAGCTCTGTTTCATTTTGCATCCAAATTTCATTGAATAAATGATAAATTTCATTTAAATGAGTACAGAGAATTCTGGGTATTACAACATACCCTTCTTAGAAAAAAATTTCCTCGAAATTTGTACATAATTAAGGATTTCTAGTAAATAGGTGTGGATACTTTGTCTTCATCTCACTTTTAAGCTCTCAAGTAGATTCTTCCACCCTGTGATGTTTCCACAGTACCTTTTCTAACAGGATATCATTTGTTCGTAAACTATGCACTTTATGGTTGAGGATTCTGACTGTTGTTTCCTTGTAAGTAGCATCATCTTGAACATTCACTTCCTCCCAGCGAATGATGTAAGAAAGGCTAGGTTCATACTTTCTCAACATGGATACATGGAATGCATTATGAGCTAAAGTTATTCAATTTGATAGGTCCAACTCATAAGCACATTCTCGATTCTTTTAAGTATTTTAAAGGGTTTGACAAACCTTAGAGATAACTTCCCTTTGAATCCAAACTTCATGTGCCCTTCTGAGGATTAATTCTCAAAAACACCTTGCCCCCAACTAAGAACTCTAGTGGTTTCTCCTCTTGTCAGCATAGATCTTCTGACGACTCTATGTTGTAGTCATCCTCCTATGTATTAACTTGACTTCGGTATTCATTTCTTCTACCGAATCTGGTATAGTTAATACACGATCCTCGAGTTTAGCCCAACAGGTAGGTGATTTGTAGGGTCATCCGTAAAGAGCCTCGAATGGAGCCATCTTAATATTCGCTTGATAACTAAGCAAACTTTGTCAATTGTAAGTACTTGCTCCAATTTCCCTTAGAGTCTAAAACAAAAGACCTCAACATATCCTCTAAAATCTAGATAACTCTCTCAAACTGACCATTCATCTAAGGGTGAAATGTTGTACTCATGGTGAGCCTAGTACCTATCTCCTTCTGTAGACTCTACTAGAACTGTGAAGTGAAGCAAGAGTCTCTATCACACACAATAGTCTTGGACACACCATAAAGCTTGCCAATTTCTTTCACATAAATTTTTCCTAGCTTACTGACTTGGTCTGTTGATCTAATTGGCAAGAAGAGAGCCACTTTGGCGAGACGATCTACAATTACCCAAACAGGTCCAGGAACCTATCTTGGTGCAATAGCTAGTGCCAATACTAGTGCCCAAGGTTCTAGCTTGTCAAGAAGCACATGAGAATGTGGTAGATAGTGAACATAGAAAGATGATGCCAGAATTAAAGAAATGTCAACCATCACAATTTGATGGTACCGCTAATAGCGTAACAACTGACCATTGGTAATTGGTACCAACAGTTAGAAGAACACTTGGATGCATTGAGAGTAATGGGTCTTAGTAGGTGTTGCCTACCCATCAATTCAAGGGATTAGCTAGAAGCTGGTGGCAGATGGTAAAGGCAGACTTGAACATCAATGTTAGTAGAATGAATTGGGAAGAGTTCATGAAGATATTTTACGAGAAGTTCTTCCCTGAAGCAACACTAACAAAGATGCATGAGAACTTTGTTCAGCTAAAACATAATGATATGACAATGATTGAGTATGAGGCCAAATTTATTGAATTGGCCAAGTTTTCACCTGATCTGATTAGAGAGGAGAAGATGAAGGTGAACCGCTTTACTTGGGGTCTTAATATTGAGCTTCGTAAGTTAATAAAGATAGCATGCCCAAAAACATATAGAGAAGTCGTAGACAGGGCATTGACCCTAGAACAAGAACATAACTTTGAGTAGAAGTTAAGAAGTAGGAATAAGAGCCTAGAATATGGCAATGACTACCAAGGACCTTAAAAGAGGCAAAACACCAATCAATAAAATGGTAGAATTAGGGCAACCCAGGCCCTGCAACAACTACACTTAACATGGACAAATCGAAAGAACAAGCCAGACAATAAGGGTGTGTTTTTACTGTAACTAGCCAGGTCATTTGGCGAAGTTTTGTCCTACCAAAAATCAAGCCTTGCAATGGCAACAACAAGACTAGGGAAGAGGACAAAATATGCATCCTCAACAACAACTGCTCCAATCAAACAACAACCGAGGGCAAACCAAAACTAGGGCCGTGGGCAGAAACAGGCCTGAGTTTTCGCAGTTGCTGACATCCCTGAAGAACAAAACCTTCAATAGAAATAGTAACAGGAAGTTAGTAAAGCTATTAGCTCAAAATTTATTTTAGAAAGGGTAGTTAGTTATAACACCCAAGTTTTGACGGAATGATTGAATAAATAACAATTTTGAGAATTTTATGGTGTTACAAAATATATGTTTCTAAATTACTTACCAATGGAATTCAGGATCAAAGTTTATCTTAGAACTGACCCCATAGCTATCCCTTCATATGGGAAACTAAGTCAGACAACGGTAAAGGATAATTATCCTCCAACTAGTACAAAGGACTTATTTGACCAATCGAAAGAAACCACTTACTTCACGAGGAATGATCTTAGACCAACATATCATCGAGTAGGAATCCGAGTGTCAAATATACCCAAGATGACCCTTAAGAATCAATATACATACTCCTGGACTGAAATACCCTAGCAACACAAAAGGGATCTGACAAACCAAGTGGTTAGACACAGACTTCACCAGTTTGTAATAACTAACTAAATCTAGGAAACACTTAAGGATTATCTTAGAAACACTTAGGAGAAACTCAATTTCAGCTAAAGGAGATAGCCACGTACCTTAGCCATATAGTTCCTAAAACGATAGAAGATGTCATAGAGATTCATAGGAGAACCAACCCAGATTTCTCAGAAATTAATCAAATCCAAATCACTCTGCTAGGGATACGTGACGAAACAATATCGAGTAAACTAGTGCAAATTTTGAAGACAAAATTCATTTAAGGGAGGTAGAATGTAATACCCAAAACTTTATATGAAATTCGATAAATTAAATTAAATTAAATTAAATAAATAGACTTTGAGAAACTTATAATATTTTTGGGTATAAATTGTGTATATTCCAAGGCATAAATAAAATAGGAGAAAATCTTGGTGCAATCTTAAGGTATCCAAAACAAATAACATATATATATATATATATATTTATTTATTTATTTATTTATTTATTTTACTGTGTGTATATGTCAATATATATATTTATATATATAGTTATCATGTATAGTATATTATATATATCATTAATTATTATATATGGTAAGCACCAAAAAAAAATTGGTGCACATTCACAAATTCGCACACCGTGCACACTGCGCATGATGCACGATATAAATAATATATATATATATATATATATATATATATATAATAAAGAAAAAGGAATAAGGAAATAAAAATAAAAAATACAAGAAAAATGACAAAAAAAATCCAAGAAACCCTAAAATGCATTATAACTTTGGCAAGCTGCCAAAACCAATAAAAATGAAAATTTTTCTATTTAAAAAACACCCAAAAATCACTAATCTACCCCTGAAAGACGTTACATAAACCCTGTCCCCCTTCATTTTTTTTCATCCTAGCAAAGAACTGAATAGAGTTCTTTCTTGCTCTCTCTGCCTCTCTCTTAGCACCTAGTATTTTTTTTTCTTTCTCGAGCTGTTCTAAATAGCCAGAGGAGTAGTAGCAAAGGAGTGCTGCACAAATCTAGTACAAGCGAGAGGGGAAAGATCTGCAAGATCTAAAGAAGAGTAAGAAGAAAGCAATATCGAGGTGAAATGATTTTCACCTTTTAATTTATTATTTTTTATTCAAATAATGCTTGCTTATGTGTTTAGATTTTTAATATTACATGCCATATACAATTTGCATGCTTAGGTTTATTTTATGCATAACCTATGATGAAATGCTACCCTGCTGAAATGATTATGTATTGTCAACTATTTAAATATTACGCTTTTACATTTAATATGAGATTGAATAATGATTTAACCATGTACCGACATGGGGGTGGATGTTCCTCATGAGCATTTCGATCAAGGGTTGTGAGAAAATAAAGGGTTCGAAGTTGATTCTACGTCAACTCTATGGATCTAAGTTTAGTACAGTAGTTCTTTTTCTAGGGATAGGAAATGTTGGGGGGTATGTTTTCGGTCTTTAATGCCAACAGAAACAATAAATTGGTTGAATCATTTAATTCCTTGTAAGTGTTTATTATGCATGTTTTATTTTGTTGAAATAATGAATTAAATATTTGGGATGATTCATTGGGCTTTATAGCTTACCCCTTATTTTTAATATTTTAAGAATTTAATTATTAAGGCTAGATGAGAGTTATTTAATATATAGGAAACTTTATTTAATCTCATTATAGGGCATGTGAGACCAAATTTATTTATTTATTTCCTTGTAAACAAGGATGAATTATTACTATTAAATTTTTTTCATTAAATAATAAAGGATTCATTTTATTCTATAATACCTCATAATTTTGTCAACAAAAAAAAATTAATGAAATAAAATTCATTGAGAAAGATTCTAAAATAATTGGAGGCAAATGAAATCTTAGTATTAGGATGACTAAACAAATGATATAAGGTAAGTAGAATTATTAAATATTATTTGTATAAGAATTGTTTTGTAATTATGCATATAATAGAACAATCATGGAGTTCAATATCAAATGTAAAGTAAGTAGAGTGAATTATATATATATATATATATATATATACATGTATAATTATTTTATCTCTCTGAAAATAAAAAAATATATGAAATGAAGAAATGAAAAATATAGAGAAATATGAATTATTAATTGTTGGCAATAAAAAAAAATTAAAGAAATAGAAAAATATCTAATAAATACAATATTAATGAATTAGAAAGGGGAGAATATTAGCAACTTAATAAAATAGAAAGATATGTGCAATAAACCATATTTACACAAATTCGAAAGTGAAATTTGGTTTATTAGCAAAGCTCGGATAATAGAAATCTTAGAAAGTAATTTTGGTAATAGAAACTGCATCCAACGGCCAAAAATGTGTGATTCGCACAATCTAAGATCCCACGGTCACGATGAAGCCCGAATCGCCACGATCCAATGGTCTACAATCAATGTGCCCGATCCAACGAACGAGATCAAAACTGCACCAACGTTGGATGCACCGAATCATCAAGATCCAATGGCCCACGATCGATCCACCTGATCCAACGGTTTAGATCTTAGGCGCGCTATGTTGATCGCGAACGAAGATCAGCGTGTTGCGCTCGAGGTTGATTCGACGATCCAGACACGTCTCGTTGATCGTGAACAAGGATCTGCGTGCTGCACTTGAGCTTGATCCGATGGTCCAGATGCTTTTCGTTGATCGCGAATCGTGTGCTGCGCTCGAGGATGATCCAATGGGCCATATCTGAGGCATTTTAGTTGATTGCAATCGTGTGTTGCGCTCGAGGACGATCTGACGATCCAGATCTAAGGCTCCGAAAATAAAATGGGAAATTAACCGAAAATCCGAGAAAAATGATTCCAAAAATTTAAAAATTGGTTTCTAAATTCCAAAAAAAAATATCCAAATACACTTGCTATTCTCCTATACTTGGGAGGCACAAAAGTTTGAAAAATTGGCAAGTTTCCTACAAAGAGAACACCACAAACTTTCCATTCTTTACCCTTTTGAACTCTATATAAAACCCCCATGCTCACAATTCATCTCATCCCAAGAAACAAGAGTTGAGATTTCCTGTTGTTCTCTAAGCCCTCTTCTTGGCACCCCTTCTCACCTTTCTTTTCCCTCTTGTGTGTGAGAAGTTCTTGGTTTAGAAATTTATCTTGAGTCATTTTCTTAGTGCTTGTACATTGGAAACTCTTATCTAAAGTTTGGGGAGAAAGCATCATAAGGTGGAAGTGATTTCTCTAACACCCCTTTTTCTTATTCGAATTACTAGCATTTTCATTATTTGTTTGGCTTTTGAAATCAAAATAATCTCAATTCTAGTATTCTAAAATGTATTTCAGTTTTAGATTTGATCCTTGTTCAAATTTATGCATTCATAATATTCATGCCATCTTTAGTATCATGTTTAAGCTTTATTTCAAGGAATGATGTATGATTATGGTTGTTTCATGATTTGATTTTCAGATTGTTCATATTCTAAATTTTATTGATCTTAGTTTCATACTCTGAAGTTTAATTAATGATTCAAGATTTAAGAAAAGAAATTGGTGAAAATAACCACGTACCATTATAACAAACATGTGGGTTGTTATGGATGTTCTTTTCATATGATTAGTTCATATAGTTTTAAGACCAAAGTACTTGGTTGGTGGGTAAGTTCCCTTGAGTCCAAAAGTCCAATGAAATTGGATATGAAAAGCTATATTTCACTCTAAGGAGGTACTTTTTTAAAAACATCAAGGGCTTAAAAATCCTTTTGGTCTAAAGTCTCTACTTTAAACAAAGGGATGCTTGAAATGCCTAATGCATACAAGTGTTTGAAATATGAATGTGGTATTGGTTTGAATTTGAAAAATGTTGTTTGAGAAAGATCCACTGAGCTTTGTGCTCACCCCTTCCTCTTTTTTTTTTTCAAGAAATTAAATTATGAAGACCATAAAATTTGGATAGTTTCTCTTTTAGCAAATTTCTATTTTTTTTCAAGTTTCTTTTTAATATAAAAGCATGTTGCCCAATTTTGAATAAGTCTTCTACTGAGATTTAATTTTTATTTTAGAGGTTATGAATTTCTTTTTGTATCATCCCAACCCCCACATTCTTTGAGTGTTGGACATAACCACCATTATTTGACAGTGGACTTAACCATTTGGCGAGTTGGGTCGTGTTACTTTATAAGTGACACACACTTGACTTTCTATTTTTCAATATCTTGTGCCTTAGGATAGATTCAAGAATACAAATATCACTTAATAAAATCAAGGCAGTTAGAGATAAATAAAAATTCAACTTTTTTATTCATAAAAAAAAGTACATAACTTTATAATGTAAACTATTACATTGTTGATCAAATAAATTCATAACCTCTAAAATAAAATAAAATTTCAGCGAAAGACTTAGTCAAAATTGGGCAACATGCCCTTACAGTAAAAAAAACTTTAAGAAAATAAAAACTTGCTAAAATCTAAATTCCATGGTCTTCATAATTTAATTTGCTGAAAAAGAAGAGGAAGGGATGAACACAAAGCTCAGTGGATCTTTTCCAAACAACTATTTTTGAAATTTAAATCAATAACACAATCATATTTAAAACACCTGTATACATTAGGCGTTTCAAACATCCATTTGTTTAAAGTTGAGATTTTAGACCAAAAGGGTTTTGAAACCTTTGATGTTTTTAACAAAATTCCTTCTTAGAGTGAAATATAGCCTTTCTTAGCCAATTTCATTGGACTCTTGGACTTCAAGGGACTTTATCCACCAACCAAGTAATTTGGTCTTAAAACCATATGAACTAATCATATGAAAAAAACATCCATAGCAACCCACACGTTCGCTATGATGGTACGTGGTTATTATCACCATCATCTTCGTTAAATCATATATTCTTGAATCATAAGATAAATTTTAGAACATGAAACTAAAATAAATAAATTCAGCATATGATCAAACTGAAAATTTAATCATGAAATAATCAAAATCATGCATCATACTTTGAAATAAAGCCTAAGCATGATACTAAACATGGCATGATTATTATGCATGCATAAATTCGAACAAGAATCAAATCTAAAACTGAAAATATATTTTTGAATGCTTGAACTAAAATTATTTTGATTTCAAAAGCCAAACAAACCATGAACATGCTAGAAATTTGAATAAGAAAAAGGGGTGTTAGAGAAATCACTTCCACCTTGAGATGTAGTTTCCCCCAAAGTTTATACAAGAGTTCCCAATGTTCAAGCACTAAGAAAATCATCCAAGAAGAATCCCAAGCCAAGAACTTCTCACACTCAAGAGGGAAAAGAATGGTGAGAAGGGGGTGCCAAGAAGAGGGCTTAGAGAACAAGAAGAAATCTCTACTCTTGTTTCTTGGGATGAGTTGAATAATGAGCATGGGGGGTTTATATATGTTTCAAAAGTGTATAGAATGACAAGTTTATGGTGTTTTCATTGCAAGAAACTTGTCAATTCTTCAAAATTTCGTGCCCCCCAAGGATAGGAGAATGGCAAGTGTATTTAAGCAATTATTGGAATTTAGAAACCATTTTTTTTTTGGATTTTTGGAAACATTTTTATTGATTTTATTTGGATTTTTCATTTTTAATTCAGAGCATTCGATCCAGGCCGTCAGATCGTTCTCGATCATAGCGGTAGATCACATATTGTGCGAGTTCGATCTCGGCTGTTGGACTTTCCTCGAGCACGACGTTCGGTTTGCAATCGATCGGAATGCGTCTTTCTAGGTCTTCGGATGCGCATCGATCGCGATGTGCGGATCTCGATCGTGATCAACAAATTTCGTCCAGACTATCAGATGATCCTCGATCGTGGTGTGCTCGCGATCTCCGGCTGCGCTTCAACCGTGAGCCATTGGATCTGATGGATTGAACGTGGGCCGTTGGATTTTGCTGATGTGGTGCATCCGAGCACCGATTTTGGTTTGATCTCATTCTTTGGATCTGGCAGATTGTTTGTGGATCGTTGGATTTCAGTGATTCAGTGCATTCGGGCGTATGGTCCAGTTTTGATCGTGACCATGAGATCTTAGATCGTATGGATGATGTGTTTCTGGCTGTTGGATGCAATTTCTAATACCAAAATCACTTTCTAAGGTTACTATTATCCGAATTTTGCTAATTAGACACTTTCTAATTGATGAAAACTTGGTTTTATTGCACAAATCATTCTATTTTATAGACTTACTAATATTTTTCCCTTTCTAATTATTTAATATTACATTTATTAGATATTTTTCTATTTCTTTAATATTGCCAACAATTAATAATCCCTATTTCTCTATCTTTTTTTCATTTCTTTATTTGCCCATATATTTTATATTCCTTTCATTTTTTTATGTAATTATAAATTGATACTTATATAATGTTATACTTATTTTTTTTATAAATATAAGCATACTTCATTTTTATTCAATTATATATATTTTTCTATATACATATTCTTATAATATGTAGTATTTAACATGTCTATTATATTTTCACACAATTTACCCTATAAATATATGTCTATACCTATATATATATTTATTCCTATTCTTTATTTCTTAATAAATGAAAGCAACTCATTAAATTTTATAATTAATTCTATTTAATTGATACACTTTCATTTGACTTATAATTTTTTTTCTCAATGAATTCTTATTTCATTAATAACTTTTGTTGACAAAATTTTGAGGTATTACAACACTTTCATTTGCCTTAGAATTTTTTTCTCAATGAATTCTTATTTCATTAATAACTTTTGTTGACATAATTTTGAGGTATTACATGATCAACAATGTAATAGTTTACTTTTACATTAGAAAGTTATGTATTTTCCTTTTTATGAATAAAGGAGTTGAATTTTTTTTAATCTTTAATTGCTTTAGATTTTATTATTAAGTGGAAATTGTATTCTTGAATTTATTTTAAGGCATGAGGTAATGAAAAAAATAGAAAGTCAAGTGTTTATCACTTGTAAAGTATCACGGACCCAACTCGCCAAATGGTTAAGTCCACTGTCAAAGAATGGTGGTTATGTCCAATACTCAAAGAATGTGGGGATTGACGTGTTACGAGTGTGGTATCAGAGCCTAAGCTTTAGGTGCCTTGGGCTAAAAATAGAAAGTTAAGCCTAAACATGTCTTGATTAGGCTAGAAATAGAAAGTCAAACATTAGTTGCTTGACATGAATTAGAAACGCAAATTAAGGCTTCACATTGAATTGAATTCTATTTTTGCAAATTGAAAAATATTTTAGAAAGTGTTTTCAAAAAGAAAAAATATATTTTGAAATGTTTTGTTTGGAAACAAAGACTACAAGTTGAGCTGATAGTGGGTAAGCTTTGTCCCGAGTAAAGCTAAATATTGAAAGGGAGGTGGGTTATCTCGCCCTAGAAAGTATGGTTGATAAGCAGACTTTGGCCTCGCTGCCTGATCTGGAGGTTGTCCCACCAGCTTATATGAGTAGTCGGAGTTAAAGAACACTCTTATTTTCTATAAAAGAAAAATTAGAAGGTGGAAAATTAGGACAAGAAAGTGAATAGAAGTCGAAAAAGATGCCAAATATGGTATCTTGACTAGATAGAGGTTGTGAGTCAATCAGATTGAACTCTAGGTCCAAAAAAAGACCCTAGGTAGAAAGGTGGTGTAGCCAGGGGTGGCATAGTGGATCAAAAGCATAAATCTCTAGGGCATAGGCTAGAGACGGAAACTTGTGTAAAAACAAAAAATTGTTTGATCAGGACACGAGACTAGGAAGCTTCTGTATCTTTCGGTTTCTATGTAGTATGAAATGCATAGGAATTTGGGGGTAAGGAGGAAGCCTAGACTCGGAGAATGATGGACCATGTGTGGTGAATGATCGGTAACTCTGGCATAACAGGTTTCTCTATGCTCGTTGGTATGGGATGGTGGAGTGTAGTAGGCTCGGGAACCTTAGTTATCGAGCAATTTGCAAAATAGTTTGGGTGCGACTTAGTTCTGACTAAAAGCCTAAGTGGAAGGGGTAGAGTGGTATGGGACACTTGAGCCTGGAAGTTTAGGTGGAAGCTTGGAACCTTGTTGTGCTAGCTTGATTGTATGATTGTGTGATATGCATGTTTTACTGTTTATTGCTTTGAGACCAAATCCTGTACCCATGCATGAAAAGAACCTAAAAGAAAAACCTTTAGGCCACTAAACAAATTGAGAACCTAGAGACATGAATCTAAAGTCATGATAGTACGAACATCTGACGAGGCAAATACTGACAAGTTGTTAAATTTATAGATAATGGTTGGAACAAGAAAGTACGCTACTTGATCCACTACCTCTGATGAGACTAAACAACGCGAACAAGAACTGCCTACTGGAATGGAGGTGCAGATGGAGCCCATGATGAATGAGATGTCGCAGAGGGTGTTGGATCAACTATTGAGGGCACCTCCATAGATAATCCCATAGGTGGCACCACAGCCTAAAGTACCTAAACCTAACCATGTCCGACAACCAACACTTATGGTTCAGAATCTCGAATATTAGATGGCTCAAGAGGGATTGGAAGATGAGAAAGAGAGGAAAATGTTGATTGAGCTATAGAAGCTCCATCCTCCTTTATTTGATGGTATCATAAACTGCATCTCGACAGGCCACTGGTACCAAGAAATGGAGGAAATTCTCAATGTGCTGAAGGTAACTGGGTCAAGACGGGTAGCACTAGCCACGCACCACTTCAAAGAACCAGCCAGGAGTTGATGGCGAATGATGAGGATGGACCCTAATACGAATGTTGATGCCATGAGTTGGGAAAAGTTCGCAAAGATCTTTTATGAGAAGTTCTTTCCAGAAGCAACCCTGAGCAAGCTACAAGAGGACTTTGTTCAACTAAATCAAAGGGACATGATTGTAGTTGAATATGAAAGGAAGTTCATGGAACTGGCCAAATTCTCACCAGATTTAATTAAGGAGGAAAAAAGGAAGGCCAACCAGTTCGCACAGGGTCTCAAGATGGAGATCCAAAATATAGTGAAAACTTTGGGCCTAAATACTTACAAGGACATTGTAGAAAAGGCCCTAACTCTGGAATAAGAACTCAACTTGGAACAAAGGTTGAGGGGCAAGAATAAGAGGCATGGGAATGAAAATAATCAAGGGGCTCAAAAGAAAAGTAAGAATGGTGGGAACGCACCACAGAAACAGGGAAAGAACAAGGATGAGGCAAGGAAGCAAGATAAGAGGCAGGGATTGTGCTTTTTATGCAGACAGAGGGGGCATCTTGCTAAAAACTGCCCAACAGCATCAACTCAGGCTCCTCAACAACAGCAACAATAGAATACTAAGGGAGGAGGTCAGAATGGG
The DNA here is from genome assembly GCA_030144865.1 of Tinospora cordifolia. Lineage (NCBI taxonomy): Eukaryota > Viridiplantae > Streptophyta > Magnoliopsida > Ranunculales > Menispermaceae > Tinospora > Tinospora cordifolia. The sequence continues at coordinate 24,956 of JAJIYU010003976.1, forward strand.
CGTCCTCAAGCCAAACAAAATCAGAATGCCAATCAGGGGCAAAAACAAGGCCGTGGTTAGAACTAGGCTAGAGTGTTCGCAGTTGAGGCCCAGGAAGACCAGGTCCCTGCAGTGGAAGGTACGTTCTTGTTATTCAATGTTGCTATGAAACTTTTATTTGACTCAGTTGCCTCTAAATCCTTTATAGGGGTGTTCATCAACCCGACCAACCCGACCAACCTGCCCAACTCAAACCTTTTGGGTTGGTTTGGGTTGGGTTGCATTAGTTATTTGGGTTGGGTTACGGGTTGAATACTTAAAAACCCGAACCAAACCGACCCAACCCAATCTTATTTATTCTTCTTTTTTAATTATAAATACTTTTAAAAATAAATGAAATAAGTTTTTGAAATAT
>JAJIYU010003977.1:0-25320 GCA_030144865.1 Tinospora cordifolia
TAGAAAGCTAAGAAAGCAAGATTTCAAGAAGGTTTCGAGATTTACCTTAGCGCAACTCCTTTCCAAGCTTGCTTCAACTCAAATCCACCCTTGTTGATGTTATTCTCGACGAATCTGAGCTTGAAGACGGTAGATAATGGTTTGAAGGGGCTCAAACCACCCTTAGAAAATGAAACAAACGAGCTAGGAGAGAGTTAGAGAAGAAAATCTGTGAGTTGCGGCGAAAAATAACAGATCTAGGGTTTTCTACGCACGCTTTCTTTATATAGAAACGACGAATGACCGCGGTCACTGTGTGATTACCGCAGTCGACAGAACGTTGTGCATTATCTATTTCTTGGTTTTTCGTATGAGGACCGCGGTCACCATTTCTCAGACCGCGGTCACCAGATGGGATTTTCATGTGATGACCGCGGTCACCATTTCACGGACCGCGGTCATCAGTGTGTTGATTTTCTGGGTTTTCGCTTGATGACCGCGGTCACCCAGATATGGACCGCGGTCACCAGTGGCAATTTTTCTGGGTTTCATTTGTGATGACCGCGGTCACCAGAGTAATGTGTTTTTCCTTCATTTTCTGGGTTTCTCATGCAATGACCGCGGTCATAATAGACCGACCGCGGTCACCAGAATGTAATTTCTGATGTTCGGTGTTTTTCTTCGCCATTTCTTGTATTTCTCGGATTGGCATCACTCTTACACTATTTTAGACTTATGATACATGATTGTCTAGTCGTTTTGGCCTTTTTGATTCTTTTCTTGAGTTTTTTATTCCACTTTCGTTGTTCACTAGTGACGTGGACGTCTCATAGATCTTCAGGGTATTACAACTCAACTCAATTAAATAAACGTAATTCAACAAGACAAATTAACAAGAGATAAAAGAAATATTTAACATTTTTTATTTATTGAAATAAATAGGAAAGAGCTCATAACTCAAATAAAACTATTACGACGAAAGCTTTTAATTCAAAATGCAGTGGAATATCAAAATTGAGCTACATATCCTTACATTCAATTATGGAAACTTTCTAAAATTAGAACCTATCTAATATCAAGGTCTTCATGTGATTCAAATCCCTGAAAAATAAAAGAGGAAGGGTGAGCACATAGCCCAGTAGATCTTTTTCAAACAACCAAATTACTAATTTAGGTCAACAACGCATTTAAAATCAAGTACTTGTAAATCATTAGACATTTCAAACAATATTTTGTTTACAGTTGTAAATTCAACTGAAAGGGTTTCAAGGCCCTTGATGCTCTTTATCAAAATACCTCCCTTGAGTGAAAATGTATTCCTTATGTCAAGTTTCATTGGACTTAAAGCCTAACCCATATTCCAAGTATTCTAGGACATCACCCATGTAAACTAATCACATGTAAAGACATCCACAGTGACCCTCATGTTCATTGTGACAATACGTGGTTCTTACTTCTCAAAATCTTTTATTTAATCTCATTCTTATGAATCATAAATAAAATAATTTTAGCATGTTAACACATAAGCATTCAAAATATGAAAATAAACACATAGTATGCATCATACTTTAAAATAAACCTAAACATGCATAATCTAAGCATGACATGGTTTAATGATCAACTAAACATGATATACATGTTAAATTGAAAATTAAATCATGCTTATCATATTAAACTAAAATCAAACACACATGAACATGGTATTAAACTAAACAGGTAAAATGGACGTTTTAAAAATCACTTCTACCTTAATTTGAAGATCATTGAAATTCCAGCAGAGTTTTCCCTTCTTTCCAATGTCTCTAGCACTCAAAGAACACTTAAAAAAACTCAATCAAACACCAAAGCACTCAAGAATAGTTCAAGATTACTCAAGAACTAAAGGGGTTGCCAAGAAGAAGGCTAGAGAAAGTCAAGAGGGAATAGTATGCTTTTGCTTTGGGACAAGGAAGAATGAAAGCATTAGGGGGGAGGGGCTTTATATAGAGTTTCATGAGCACACTAGGGGCACGGTTTGGCATGCTTACATAGCAACTTTCCTTCTCTTCATGGTGACGTTTTGAAACGGTTTGGGCAAGTATGCTCATGGTTTGGACAAGTGGGCCCACTAGGGTTTTCAATTCATGTGTGAACACAAGATATGAACCTTTCTTTGTTTCCTTTATGTGTGTGATACAAATCAGGCCTAGAATACTTTCAAATTCGTTCTTAATGTCATATCAACCCATATTTTATCTGCTAGGAAACTTCCCTAGTTACCTCTTTACTTGGGCATCACACTTAGTCATGTAAGAACAATTCATTTTTCTTTAGGTGTGTTACTAATTTGGGCATCATAAGAGTATGTACACTAGGGTCCACGATTTGGATTATTTCCAAGGCTAGTGTGCACAAATCAACAATTGGATCTTCTTGGACGTCAAGATTAGAGAGCATCTAATTAGAAGTTTAAAAACTTCTAATTAGGTCTGCATGAACACAAGGGGCGGCTTGGGTTTTACATTGAGGATATGATTATAACATCTCAAAAATTCGTATGAAATTTGAAAATTTATTTAGAGAATTTAATGGATAAAATAAATTTAATGGATTTTTGAAGAAAATATATGAATATAATGTATATCATGGGATATCATAGCAAAAAATACAAGAATATGTGCAATTTTTTTATGAAAACAAGATTAGAAAGTCAATTTGGATTAAGGTTTGTCAAAAATCTGAAAATAAAACATGAAATTCGGCTGAAAATCATATAAATATAACTCAAAACGCATCCAACGGCTGCAAACCGTCGATTTGATTCTGATCTCGCGATCCAACGGTTGCAAGATGATCTGCAACAACGCTCGAGTGCACAGGATAACGAAGATCGAACGGACGGAGATGATCAAGGACGATCGGACGGTCATGATCAAAGCTGCAAAATCTCGATCGCGAAGTCGCACGGTGCGATTCTATGCGCGCCAATCTTGACCCTCCAATCTGATCCATGTGCGTGTCTCGAGGACAATCCAATGCGCCAAAAAAATACAAAAAAAATCGAGATAAATACCAAAAATTGATTTTTTTAATTTTGAAAAAAATCTGAAAATACTTATTTTTCGCTTATAATTAGGAAATACGAAATTCTAGATAACTTAAGTGTTTTACTCTAAGAAAAACTCAAAAGTTTCTGTTTTTCCGCCTTTAAAAATCTATATAAACCCCCTTAGGCTCTCACTTCCTTTATTCCAAAAATAAGAGTTGAAATTTCCTCTTATTTTCTCTAAGCCCACTTCTTAGCACCTTTTCTCATCTTTCTTTCCTCGCTCTTGTGTGTGAGAAGTTTTTTTCTTGGGTTGGGGAATTAATTTGGGTAATCTTCGTTGGCACTAGTACGTGGGGGAATTGCTGCAGAAATTTCTGAAGAAAGCGTCACAAGGTGGAAATGATTTCTAGATTACCCTTATGTTCTTATTTAAATTTATGGCATATTCATTGTTTGTGTGTTTTTCACTGAAATCAAAGATTTTTTATTCTAATTTCAGAATTTTAAAAGATTATTTCAGTTTTTCAGTTTTGATTCATGTTTAAGCAATTATATCATCCATGCAATGTTAGTATCATGCTTAGGCTTTTAAATTAAAGTATGATGCATGTCTTATGAGTGTTTCATGAATTGATTATGTATATTCTGAATTTTAGTTTGATTTCACATTCTGAAATTTATTTTATGAGATCATGATATGAGAGTTAAGTTGAGACAATGGTGATAATAACCACATACCATTATAGTGGTCAAGGTGACACTATGGATGTTCTTTTCGTATGAGTTAGGTCATATGGTTTTCAGACCTAAGTACTTGAGGGTCATGTACCACAATACCTTGTGAGTCACCACGTGTAACGGGTTGATGCCGACACGTGCCATTAACGGGTTGATGCCGAGTGGGCCCCGTTTACTTAGTTAAGAGCATCAAGGGATTAAAGGCCATTTTGGTCTAAGAATCGACTTGAACAAATTATTGTTTGAAATACCTAATGATTGCAAGTGTTTGAATTATGATTGTGTTATGAGTTTGACTATGAAAGATGGTTGTTTGAAAAGGATCCACTGGGCTATATGCTCACTGTTTCCTTTCTTATTTTGTCAGGAACGTAAAACCTATGAAGCAGTTGAACATGGATAGTTCTTAGAAAGTTTCTACCTTATTGTTTTTAGAATTTTTAAGGGCATGTTGGCCAAAGTTTAAATCTTTTCTACTAAAAAATATTTTGAAGTTTTCCGCTACAATAATTAGTTTTTTTGAAAAGTTATGTACTTTCAATTTTTTCTATTATGAATAAAATAGTTTGAATTTTTTTATCTCTTTTAATTTGCCTTAATTTTATTAAAGCAAAAATTTTGTATTCTTGAATTTTTATACAAAGGCATAAGATATTGAAAAAGAGAAGAACAAGTGTGTGTTACTTGTAAAGTAACACCGGCCCGACCCGCCAATTGGTTAAGTCCACTGTCAAGAGAATGGTGGTTATGTCCAATGCTTAAAGATTTGAGGGTTGGAGTGTTATAAAGATGGTTATTCCTGTAATACCCCAACCCCCTAGAAACATGTTTAATCTCAACCACAAGGCGTATTAGGTCTTATGTTATATTTATAAGTACACAACTTGCATCTCAATTTTTTTATTCTAATACTTATTGAAACACTCATGACCATTGAGTTTAATATTCAGTAAGATAATACAGATGAATAAATGAAAACTTCAAATCTTTATTCATTCAAATAAAATAAAAAGATTGCATTCTTGAATCAAATCCAAAGATTAAGTACATAACTCCAAAATTCAAAAGTAATATTCAACAGAAGTCATTAATTCAAAATTTGGGGCACTATGCCTTTACATTATAAAATTTCTAAAAATAGACTTTCATAAATCCATAGTCTTCATGTAATTCAATTTCTTGAAAAATAGAAGGAAGGGGTGAGCACATAGCCAAGTAGATCATTCATTAAACAACTAAGTTACTATTTCAAATCAATAACACATCCAATTTCACACACTTTCATACATTAAGTAATTCACACAACGTTTTGGTTTCAAGTGGGGTTATAACTGAAAAGGCTTCTACTCCCTTGATGTTCTTAATTTAAATACTCCTCTTTAGGGTGGAAAGACATTTTTTTGTAACTTTCCATTAGATGCCACATACCAATTACCCCTTAGTCGCACCCCACAACCACACTCTCCAAGCATGTGTTAAGAACATCCATAGCACCCATACGGGTCACTATGACAGTACATGGTTCTTATCTTCACTTTTTTATGTTTAAGATTACAAAATCATAAAAGAAATTTAGAATATAAGTTTTAGATTTTTAAACAAGCAAGAAAACATGAAAACATCATATAGCATGCTTAAAACATTGATTTAAATCTTAAACATGGATTCTATGCATGGCATGCTCTCATAAGTAATTGAAACATAAAAACATGCTAAATTGAATTTAAAATATGATTAAACATGTTGAAACTAAAATAAAACATGCTAAAAATTAGAATTTAAACAAGCATGAATATGCTAGAAATTTAAAATAGCAAAGTAGATGTTTAAGAAATCCTCTCCACCTTAATAGTTATTCTCCCAAATTTAGCAATGGTTCCCCAAGATCTTAGCACTTCCAAACACCAACAATATCACTCAAATCAACTCACTATAATACTGAAATTGAAGCTTCTCACTTGTGAGCACAAAAGAAAAGAGAAGTGCGAAGAAATGCCAAGAAGAGGACAAAAACAAGCAAAGAGGGAAGTGTCAACTCTTTGTTTTGGGATGAGATGAATTTAAGCAAGAGGGGGGTTTATATAGTTTTTCAAGAGCACTTTGGGGACGTCTAGAGCAGCTTGGGCAGCTCAGAAAGTTGGGCAACTTTCCAAACACTTATGGGATGGTTTGTATTAAAAAAGGCATGTGGGCTCATGGTACACCAAGGCTTACTAAATCCCTATGAGCCATGATTTGATTCTCTAGTCTATTTCTTAATTAATGTTAGAGAATTTTTTTAGATTTAGAAACACACTAATCTCAGTTGGAACGTGCTCTCTTAGATCAGCTCATGCTCATGAAACTTTCTTATTTAGTCTCTTGCTTGCTCATCACACAAGATACACATGGAATGTTTTCTATTTCTTCATTCTTGGATGTCAAACCTGGGGAGTATGCTATCAGTCTTGAGGAGACACCATAACATATCTAATATTCATATTTAAGCTTAAGGAAACTTTCTAATTTGGTTTAAACCCAAGGGTGGCGTCCCATACGTGAGAATCACCCAATTTAGGCACCAAAATGGGATAAGAAAGTTTCTATTTTTTATTTTCTCTTGTGAGTGTGAGACGGCTAGGGTTTTATGGTGTCTTATTCAGATTTTAAACCCTTCTAATTTGGTTGGTTCACATGTGTGCACATACACACACACCTATGGACCGATTTTGCATGAATAGGGCATGGTGCCCATGATTACTTGTCTTGGTGTATGGAATCACCCTTCTTGGATTTTTCAATTCCTATAGGACATCTCATTCCTTGGGTAGGTGTGGGCATACATGATCAGTTGTATGGCATATGGGGTCACTTTTCATGAATTCAAATAATGGACACATCCCATGGAGCTTTGGGTAGGGTAGGGTGCACATGATCATGGTGTTCCACCCATATGACTTGCACATATTTGGGATGTCATGACTTCACGGGTTCACAAAAATCAAATAAAAATTAATATCTCCTTATTTATAAGGAATTATGGTTTATAACTTATAGTTTTGGAATCACATGAACCTAATGCAAATTTTAAGGTATGGTTTGGCCCAAGGTGATTTTCCGTAAAAACCTTTCCTTATTTAAGACCTATTGAGGCCACTAAGCAAATCAAAATCCAAATCTTGGCTAATTGTTTTGGTTTTTGGATATGTCATTCGTTTTGTTAGTTCATGTCATTATATTTCGTTTCGGGTTATTTCGATCCCCCGAAGTACCGTAAATGCCAATTCTTTCCTAATTTGGAGCCCTGATGGGTGTTTGACAAATGAATACTCTATCCTTGACCAATTATTCTAATTTTTGGATATGTTGTCCCATTAGTGGGTACATGTCACTTTATTTCATTTCAAGTTGTTTTGGGCCCCTAAGGGTTACTAAATAAGAGTTTTGGAACCTGCTAAATTTAGCCTTGAAATAAACCCGATTTCATTTTGCACCAAAATTTCACTGAATTAATGACAAATTTCATTTAATTGAGTATAGAGAATTCAGAGTATTACAATTCCCCTCATGTGCACCAAGATTAGGGTATCTTTAGGTTTAGGAAACTTTCTAAGTGTAATTTATTCTTTTTTCAGCACACATGAGCATTTTTCTAATGTCAGTCGATCCAGTACCCTCTGTGACATTTCGTTCATCATTCCTCCATCTGTTCCTCCATTCCAGTAGACAGTTCCTGTTCCTGTTGCTCAGTCTCATCAGAGGTGATGGATCGAGTAGCGTACGTTCTTGTCCTAGCCATTATCTATAAATTTAACACCTTGTCAGTATTTGCCTCGTCAAATGTTCGTATTATCATGACTCTATATTCATGTTTTTAGGTCCATGATTTGTACAGTGGTGTAACAGTTTATGCTTCTAGGTTCTTTTTATGCATGGGTATAGGATTTGGTCTCGAAGCAAATAAGTAATAAAACATGCATATCACACAATCATACAATCAAGCTAGCACAAAAAGGTTCCAAGCTTTCACCTAAGCTTTCAGGTTCAAGTGTCTCATACCACTCTACCCCTTCCACTTAGGCTTTCACTCAAGATAGAGTCACACCCAAACAATTTTGCAAATTGCTCGATAACTAAAGTTTTCGAGCCAACTTTACTCCACCGTCTCATACCAACGAGAATAGAGAAAAACGTTCTACCAGAGTTACCAATCATTCACTACACATGGTCCATCATTCTACAAGCCTAGGCTTCCTCCATACCCCCCGAATTCATATACATCCCATACTACATAAAAATCAAAAGATATAGAGATTACCGGTCCCGTGTCCTGATCAAACAAATTTTTATTTTCACACAAGTTTCAGTCTCTAGCCTATATCCTTGAGATTTATGTTTTTGATCCACTGTTTCATCCATGTTTCTACCTAAGGTCACTTCCCTAGACCCAGGGTCTCAATCTGGTTGACTCAAACCTTTTGTTTAGTCAATATGCCATTTTTGGCATCCTTTTCAACCTCTAGTTAGTTTCTTGCCCTAATTTTTTACCTTATAATTTTCTTTTACAGAGAGTAATGATGTTTTTCAACTCAGACCACTCGTCCAAGCTGGTGGCATAACCTCCAGATTGAGCGGTGAGACTAAAGTCTGCTTAGCAACCACGCTTTCTAGGGCGGGATAACCCACTTCCCTTTCAATGTTTAACTTTACTTGGGACAAGGCTTACCCACTATCAGCTCAACTTGTAGTCTTTGTATCCAAACAAAACATTCAAAAACACATCTTTCCTTTTTGAAAATAGTTTCCAAAATAGTTTTCAATTTCAAAGTAAAAGGTAGGGCATTCAAAATTCAATTCAATTCAAAGTAAAACCCTAATTTGAGTTTCTAATTCTAGTCAAACAACCACTGATTGACTTTCTAATTCAAGCCCAATGTTTCTAATAACTAAGCTATGATACCACAATTGTAACACCCCAACCCCCGGGACTTTCAATTTGGACTTACCCACAGGGCGGGTCGGGCTAGTATTACTTTACAAGTACACAACTTGACTTTTTATTTCAATTATCTCATGTCTTAATGGTATTTAAGAGTACATAACTCAAATTTAGGATTTTAATAAGGCAATAATACAAGAGATAAAAGAAATTCATAAACTCTATTAATTAAATAAAGTTGAGTACATAACTCAATCTTAAAGAGTGTCTATTATAGCGAAAAAAAGAACTTGGGCAACACACCCTTACATAGAAATTAGAAACTTTCTAAATTAAAAAAAAAAACTTAACTATTATTCATAGTCTTCATGCAAGTTAATTTCTTAAAAAATAAGATGGAAAGGGTGAGCACATAGTCCAGTGGATCTTTTTCAAACCACCAAATTACTAATTTAGATTAATAACACATTCAAATTCAAGCACTTGCAAATTATTAGACATTTCGAACAATATTTTGTTTACAGTTGTAAATTTGACTGAAAAGGTTTCAAAACCCTTGATGTTCTCTATCAAAATACCTCCATCGAGTGAAAAGACATTTCTTATGCCAAGTTTCATTGGACTTAGGGCCTAACCTATATTACAAGTATTTTGGGACATCCATCACTCATGTAAACTAATCACATGTAAAAAACATTCACAATGACCCTCATGTTCATTGTGACAGTACGTAGTTCTTAATCTCAATATCTTTTATTAATTTTCATAATCATGAATCATAAATAAATAAAATTCATGAAAGATGGATAAAAATAAACATGTTGAACTCATAAACATTCAAAACATAAAAGCAAACACTTAGTAAGCATCATGCTTTAAACCTAAACATGTATAACCTAAGTATGACATGGTTTTATGATCAACTATTATGACATTCATGCAAATCTGAATTTTAAACCATGTTATTCATTCATAAATGTGCATATTAAACTAAAATTAAATATGTATTAACATGGCATTAAACTAAACATGTAAAATAGGGGTTTAAGAAGTCACTTCCACCTCAATAGTAAACTCTCTCGAATCCTTGCATTGTTATTCCAACTTGTTTCAAGTCTTCAACTATCAGTCTTCAGGATCTAGATTTAATAATTGTTCATGAATAGTACCTATGTACAATACCGTATATATGAACAATATCGTATCTGTGAACAGTGAATGTAAACAGTACGAAATAGTAATAGTGAATAGTACTCGTGAATAGTACGTCGTGAACAGTGTTGTACTTATGAACAGTGAAAGACGTATATGTGAATAGTAACACGTACTAAAATGAATAACGACATCTTCAATCTTAAATAGAAACTTAGAAAGAGTCCTCCAATTGCTCTAAAAGAGGTATTAGAAGTAGGCCTTCACTACTGCTATGCAGAAACTAGGGTTTTTCCCTTCCTACTACTATATTTGTTGTCTAGAACAACCAAAGAACAAGAGAAGAAAAGAGAGTAAGCAAAGAAATTATTTCTTTCTTGCTGGAATGAATTTTCAGAATAAGGGAAGGGGGTTTATATAGATTTTTTTTTTGCACAAAACAACGAAAATGAACAGTAGTGAATAGTGTGTTACCATTGCTACAGTGCCTGCCAAAAGATCTTTTGTTTGTTGACAAAACAGTACACGCTACAGTATCGTATTTTTGAACAATAAATTTTTTTTACTCGAATTTTGGGTATTACACATAACTTCTTTTGTCTAAGATTCTCTCCATTTTTCTTTCATAACATAGATTTTATTGAAGCATATTAGGCAAATGAACCCTTAATTGGATAAATAAAATGAATTTTGGATGCCTAGATCAGTTAAGGTATTCAATTCATTTCATTTTGTGTCTGGTTCTCAATTTTCACCCCTCTGAGTAGTTTTTGAGTAATTAAACTGGCTAATTGATCCTTGAAATGAATTGGTCTCATTTATCCTTATAATTCAATCATTTGATTTCATTTTGTACAAATTTTTTAGGGTATTACAAGCACATAGCATACAACTTTATTCATGCAAACCTAAGCATGTGAGATCTAAGCATGGAATGTATGATTAACTCAGATAAAACATGCATAATCACATATGAATATCTTATTGAAGTCAAAATAATAGATTAAAATTTATAAGGCACTCCCACCTCAATTGTTTCGCTCCTCTGAAGTTTCAATTGAATCTCTTTTAGATTTCTCCAATTGCTATCACAAAATATGTGCAACACTTCATTACTTCTACATCAACCACAGTTTAAAGTAGCACAAGAGAGAGAGAGAGAGAGAAAGCTGAAAGAGGGGCAGAAGGAGAGAGAGTAAGAAGGACTTGTTAGTTCTTGCTAGAATGAAGAGAATGAGAACACAAGAGGAGTTTATATAGAGTTTCAGTGTGTAAGAATTAGCAGGTTTGAGTGTTTCCATAGAGGAAACTTGCTAATTCCTCCATTCTTGTGCATGGTAGACGGTGGCAATTAGGGTTTGGGTGTGGCGCACTTTCTAATTCGTGACTTGTGCACAAGAATCGAGTTTTCCATCGTATGTGATCGCGGTCTAGGTTTTCAACACAGAACTATAGTGCTCATATGTAGGACAGCGATCCTCTCATGGAGGACCGCGGTTTTGCATTTCCCTTTACGCAGTACTGTGGTCCTCCTTTGTGAACAGCGATCTTTGTTCGCAAAATCGTGGTTTTTGCATTTTTGTGCCATTTCCTTCCATTTGCTCTTTTATTTCTAATTTCTTGTATTTTTATACGATGTGAAACTTGTTAATTACAAAAATTTAGTTAAACAACCTGCTAATATATGTGTAGAAACATCATATACATTTCTAAACTCTAATTTATTCAATTTTCCAAATTGCTTCTATTACACTCCAACACTTAGGTAATATTCCTATGATGTTTCTAAGTTTATTTTAGGTGTTTCTTGTTACTCATATGGGTATATTAAGTTGTTCATGAAAGATATATCGAAAGTGTCACCTTTTTAGGGTTTTCATACCCATTTTGTGTCTTAAAAGGCTAACAGCAAAGGTTTTCATTTCTAATAACTTTCTTTTAGTTCGAAACCATACCCTAATGATTCAAAGTGTTTTGACCTTAGTATATAAGCTATAACTTTTAACTCTAATGTACATGAAAACCCCTTTTTTAGGTGTTTTCAGGCCTGTTTTGCCCTTGAATCGAGGCTATTTCTTTAGAAATTTATGTCTATCTTTCCCTACACTTTTTTTCTCATCATTTTATTACTTTTCTAAGAGTGTAACTTACTATTTTGTGGCTGCATACTTGCATCCATGCTTATATGCACTAAAACGCCTTGGAAACAACTAGTTTTGGGTGTTTTAGTCATAGTGCACATGTGTGTGTGTATAATTGATATTCCCATGTTTCATGTCTACTTTGATAAACGTTTCTCCTCTATTCTAAAGTATAGTATTATGATATGTGGATGCACACATTCAACCCATATAATTTGCACATAAATTGCCTAAAACACCCTCTTTTCGGTGCTTTTCATGCACATACATAAGGGGTTTGTGTGTTGGGTATTGGATTGCCACTACCTAGTTCAAAACACATCTAAGGATACCAATTCCTATTTGGGAAATTCTACTTTACTTCTATCCCTAATAGTGGTTATGCATGTGTACAGAGAGGGATACCTTAAACTAGCATTTTAAGAGATTATACCTTCTTAATAAGCCCTTCTTCTTCTTCTTCTTCTTCTTCTTCTTCTTCTTCTTCTTCTTCTTCTTCTTCTTCTTCTTCTTCTTCTTCTTCTTCTTCTTTACATGACTTATACCTCTCCTGTCCCTAATGTTTTCAATCTTTTGAAGCTGCAATACCAATGCTAAAATATATTAAAACATGGACTTAAAACACCACAATCATGGCATGGCCAAAAGGTGTACATATTATAGGTTTGATGTGATTTTCGATGTAGTGTTATAGTGTTTTTGCATGGCCTTTGGAAGGGGTTTTCAAATATACTTTTGGTAGTCGTTCAAGGATGGCTTGAAGGGTTCTTCAATAGAAAAATAGTTGGTTTTAGACAATCATAGAGATGTCCATGTGTGGACTCCTTTTAGACCAAAGTGGTTCAAGTGAGGAAAACAACCTTATTTATGGGGTTTTGGTGATGGTTTCTTTTCATGGGTGTTTGGTTGATTTTTAGGACATTTTTAAGGGTTTAAAAGGTGTTGAAAAAAATGTTCTAATGAATGTCAAAATATGGGGATTTGGGTGACTTTGGGAGGCAGTTTGGAAAAGAGAAGAAGAGATGAGAAGAATGTATGTGAACCACAACTACTCACCCTGAGGGTATTCTTCTTAGATCTTTCTGTGTTCCTTCTTCTTGGATGACCTAGTAGTGTGAGCTGAGGTTGAGAGAGTAATGAAATGAAGGGTTTTGAGAATGCAAAAGAAGAGAATGGGAGATGACCTAAGGGTTTCAGTATGAGAAAGGAAGATGGTAGCTAGGTTTTGTGTATTTGTGAGTGTCTAAAAAATTTTGTTCAAAACCCTATATGCTTTCTCCTTTCTCTAGGACATCTTGATGATGGGAGAGTGAGAAAAACTTGTATGCAATGAGATACGAGTTATAGTTTTGTTATAAATGGAATAAGATTATTGCATACCTTAAGGAACTTCTCTTTATTTTTAAGATTCTTGTTTTAGAAACAATTTAAAATTTATATCCCCACTTTATTCACTTTAATCCTTTTAATGATAATATTTTCTTTCTTTTTATTTGATTATAATTTGATAATATTATCTCATTTAGATCACAATTTATGGCATGAATTTTACATTAGAAATTCAGTTTTTAATTTCTTAATTTATAAAATCCTTAATATTTGGCACCCATTTTTAATTAATAATCCCTTTGTCCTTGATGTAACTTAAATCTAATGATCACTACAAAAAATGCCACATGTCCTATTCTAATATAATGTATAACATATATTAAATAATTTAATGTACGTTATATTAATTTATAAATCATTATTCAGGATTATTATTAATCTATTCTCTTCTCTTTTTTGTTCTATCGCTAGGTATGGGATGATTAAGTATAGGAGGCCTCAAGAGTTTTACTATTTCCAACACCTCTTTCATAAGTCTAATTAGGCACCGATCCTTGAAAACTTTGATCAAATTTGTTATTACAATCAAGGTAGAGTGTCCATGTTTGTTGCAAACTCGACCTCCACCATGAAAGCGTTTTCTTCTACTTCCTGATCTTCCACCCTACTAAAAGAAGTTAAGAGGGTCATTTCCTCTAATTCTATGACAAGATCCATTCTGATTATTGTTATTTTTTTTTATCAGAAGTTCACAACAGTATTAGCAAAGCTTTCAATAGTATAGCTCAATCTTGTCTCAATCTTGTCTTAATGGCTCATGAGAGAGCTTGAACTTCTTCCATAAAAACATCTTTAGATTGAGATGTTACATTCACAACTGTTGGCCCATACTAAGTTCCTAGGCCATTTCAAACAACCATAATAACCACATTATAGTCAATGATATTTTCATCAACTGAGACCAAGTTATGTACTATAGATCTAATAACAACACAAAAATTTGGTGTCTACATGTTATCTTTTTTTTTTTTTTTAAATAGACTGCAATTTTGCTTTAAGTTGCAACACTCTTGCCTATGATTGATTAGCAAAACTCCATTCATTGCTTACTTTCCACATGGTTGAAAATGATCTATGATGAACACAACATCTCAAATTCCTACATTGATGATTGCAACCAGCTCAAAGAAGTTTCTCCAAATGAGATTCCTTGTATAACATGTCTAAGAAAGCTAGATAGCACCTGAGACTTCCATGACAGAAAGCGCCTACAATAGAAAGTGCCCACAATCAAGCTTGACAGATAGAGGGACACTTAGAGAAACTTGAAAAAGGATTGCTAAGATTTTCCATGAGTTGCATCCATGAGTGCTCTAATGCCTTCTAACGGCAAGTTTTGGTCTAAGAAAGGGAGAAGAAAATCAAAATCAATATAGGAACCATAGCTGAATTAGTGTTTTTGAGTTAAAAAAAAAAGCAAAAAAAAATCGAAAACCATTTTAAGTTTCTTTACTTGACACATTATACTAACAATTTGTTTACCAATAACTTGTGACATATATCACTACCATGTTCATTAGGCCCGACTGTCTTCAAATTCAATGCCGTTGTTCTAAGAAAATAGTGAAGATGGTGGGCAGTTGTCAAGTGGGACACCACATGCATTTAGCCGCTGATTGGGCGACGCGCTCCCAAGCATACATTCAAGAGCACGTGACTGCCTTTCCCTTTTGCTCCATGGTACTATTTCAAAATGGATCAATTTGAATAATGTACCAATAGTCTTCATCGCTGACCTCTCAAAGTGGGGTCAATCGCTCTCGAGTGACCCATGTCTTTCTTTCCCTCTCAAATTAAGAAAATAAATGACAAAATAATTTAAGAAAATAAAATAAAAAGCCAACTGCAAATATACATATGGTTCAAATTCCTACGCATCCAGTCCAAATAAATAAAAATAAAAAGCGAAACCGCGAATACATATCTAGTTCCAGTTCCTATGCATTCAGTCCTACTTCCCATGTCTTCTTCTTCTTCTTCTTCTTCTGTAGACATCTAGTCCCAGTTCCTACGCATCCAGTCTCACTTTCCCTTCTTCCTCTTCAGAACGATTCTTCTTCTTCTTCTTCTTCTTCTTCTTCTTCTTCTTCTTCTTCTTCAGAACTCTTCAATGGAGAAAAGCTCCTCCTCTTCATCACTGGGCCCCGGAGGGCTGGACATAGCCCCAGTTTTCTTCAAGCCAATAGACCTGACCGCCCCTCCATCTCCCTCAAAGCGCCACACCAAGATCTCCGTCATCGGCGTCGGCAACGTGGGCATGGCCATAGCTCAGACCATCCTCACCCAAGATCTCGCCGACGTCCTCGCCCTCGTCGACGTCAACCCGGACAAGCTCCGAGGCGAGATGCTCGATCTCCAACACGCCGCCGCTTTCCTCCCTCGCACCAAAATCCTTGCCGACGTTGACTACTCCGTCGCCGCGGGTTCCGATCTCTGCATCGTGACCGCCGGCGCTCGACAGATCCCCGGCGAGTCTCGCCTCAACCTTCTTCACCGCAATGTTTCTCTCTTCCGGAAAGTCATCCCTCCCTTGTCTAAGCACTGTCCCGATTCTATTCTACTCATTGTGTCGAACCCCGTTGACGTGTTGACCTACGTGGCCTGGAAGCTGTCTGGGTTTCCGTCGAATCGCGTTATTGGGTCAGGGACCAACCTGGACTCCTCCCGATTTCGGTTCCTCATCGCCGATCATCTCGACGTCAATGCGCAGGACGTTCAGGTAGTTCGAACTCATCAATTAATTACTTCTTCTACTTATATGACAATAATGTTATAGAATGTTTTACTTGAACTTCTCATTTCCCCAAAATGTTTTAGTTGAAGTTATTTGTGATTATGGGTATATAAAATTTACTTCAATGTAATCCATACACATCGCAAATGGAAAAATGGATACACATTGTACCGAAGGTTGAAGTACTGATGAATCCCTATTTATAATTTTTTAAACGACATCCTTGATACTCCAAAGCCCTCTTCTCATTCCCTCGTTCTTTTTCCTTCTTCTTCTTCATTAATAATTATAATAATAATACAAATTATCTTTCTCATTTTTTCTATCAATCAAATTGAAAAAAAAAAGTGTAAAATTATTGATTGAATTTGATGGTACTTAAAAAGAAAGATAATTTGTGCTTGTGGACGCCAAAACAATGCTTTGACGCTTATACCCGATACTATTAAATTGTTCTAGAGACGAGCATAAATTATTTTATATTCTTAAAATACTATGTCAATTTTCAAAAAATTTAAGAAAATTTGATTGTACCGTTAAATATATATATATATTACATTAGTAAAAAAAAAAAATAATGTGTTTGTGGATTGCGCAGGCGTTTATAGTGGGGGAGCATGGGGATAGCTCGGTGGCTTTATGGTCGAGCATAAGCGTGGGAGGCGTGCCGGTGCTGAGCTTCTTAGAAAAGCAAGAAATAGCATACGAGAAGGAGACACTAGAGAAAATTCACAAGGCTGTTGTCAACAGCGCCTATGAAGTTATAAGTCTCAAGGGTTACACTTCATGGGCAATTGGCTACTCTGCCGCTAGCTTGGCACGAACACTTTTAAGAGACCAGAGGAGAATTCATCCAGTTTCCATTTTGGCTAAGGGGTTTCATGGGATTCAAGGAGAAGTGTTCCTTAGCTTGCCTACACAGCTCGGAAGAGGTGGCGCTTTGGGCATCACCAACGTGCACTTGACCGAGGATGAGGCTAAGAGGCTTAGAGACTCGGCCATGACCATTTTGGACGTGCAGAGCCAACTTGAGATCTGATCATGCATGAAAGGTAAGGAATATATTTATACACGAATTGTCTACATTATTAGAAGACTAACTTGTTTCCTTGCTAGTTGTGTTTGTTGGTTTTCTGTTCAAATTTTTGAGCTTTTATGAATGGACATTGTGGAGAGTATGGTCATGAACAATACACTTGAGAATTATATTCCATAATTTAGTTTTTTTTCTTTTTTTTTTGTTACTTATTTTTAATAGATGTTTTATCAAATTTCATTGGGTATAAAAATTCACCTAAACGAACAAATGAGCTGATCAGCCTAAGAATATAAGCAAACACGTAGAGTATGCTATCTTCAAGCTCACATTTGTTTTTGGGTAACAAGTTAATGGGTCGACAAGGTGAAAGTAGCATCGAAGCGAAAGCAAACACAGGATTCAAGAAAATGTTTGCATCATTGTTTGCCTAGATTCTATAAGGCTACTGGGGATTCAATATCAAATTTTTTCAAAGTTATGTTAGAGAATTCAAAATATCATTTGCATGTTTTGATGCTGGTAGTTGCATCAAAATGTTTTGCATGACAGCCTAGTGCATTTGATCTTATTTAAAGTATATTTTGCATAATAATCAAGTTTGTATTTTTTGTAAGATTATGAAACAAACTTCTTTCCAGATTCAAATCCCTAGTACAATGTTAACTTAATAGGATCATGGTAGGATCACAATCCAATTAAATTATATTGATAGGTTTTTTTTTTCTTCTTTTTCTTTTATATTTAACTATATCTTGCCTATGTAATTTAAGTAGTATACTTGTGTATTTATATGTATTATTCTACCGTTTTTGGGTAACAATAACAAATAACATTTAAAATTTTTAGTTGGTAGCTAGGATTTGAAGATCCAAGATTCAATCATAAGATCCAATCCATTAGGCTTCGAAAGAATCTAATGTTAAATCTCAATCCTAGCAACCTTGATTTCCTAATGAAAATGTGTTCCATTTAGGAAACACACTTTGAAACTCACTCCTATTGGTGAGAAGTCAAAATTTCATACCTCAGGAAACTCGTTCCATTCTTCTTGAGCATAGTATGAAATTTTCCAAGTAACTGAAATGTGCTTCATATTTCAATTACTAAGATTTAAAAATGTGTCAAATACAAGGAGCAAAGTTTTGTCAAAACTTGAGAAGTCTCTCTCCTTTGGGTTTGAAAGGGAAATGCAATACAGTAGAATGCTTGCTAAGTTGAACATGGAACACGTATAAGAAGGATGCTTCATCTAGGAAAAGCATAAGGAAATGTGCTTTATATAGCAAATGCATTCCCCTAACGCGATCTCCAGTCCTTTAACTCTATACTCTATTTTGAAGTTACTCTAACACTAAACACTCACTTCTTCTCCAACCTATTTATTCTATTTTGTACTCTAAAAGGAATATTCTTGAATTATTCCTTTTATCTGCTTGTTATATTCTTTTTTTTATTATTTTCTTAAAAATATATTTTTATGCATAAATTTTATTTCTTATATTTACTTAATATTACACTTAATTTTTAATTAATAAATAAATAATGAATAATACACTACAAGACTTAAATAATGTATTGAAACACTATAATTAATTAAAAATAAATTAATTATTAATTATTAATTGTTAATTATCAGTTGTTAGTTAGGAATCAATTAACTATTATAAAAAATTATATTTTTACCTAAAGTTAAAAAATGATGCATTATAAAAATTAAAAAAATATATCATAAAAATAACCATAAATATTTCATTGATTGGAAAAGGATATACTTGATATTGTTTGGAGAACTTCAAATGCACAATCAACATCTTTTATGCATGCTTCTTGTTTCTTAGCAAAATACTGTCTTTTCCATCCTTAAAGCTAATAAATAGTCTAAATAATAGTAGACCATTTTAGATGTATACTATCTTCCAAATAGTAACTCATTATATTATTTTTTTTCTTTGAATAATATAACAAATGAGAGGAGCAATACAAAGGTCCAAATTGAAAATAAATTGATATCTTTAATATGTTTATGTTACTATTTGTACTTGGCATACCGAAATATGTATGTAATATTTAAAGATTATAATCTACTATAGCCTTAAGAATGATAGTTTCTGATCTGCTGCAACCTGAGTATTGTCCTGCCCATGTCGTAGGACAATTTTTTTTTTTTTTATTTCTAATGCACACAATCTAAACTTTCAAGCATGCTTGGAAACCCACACTTTTTACCAACATATAGTAGCCTTTCAATATCAGTAGCTATTGGTGATCTAAGATAACACTCTGAATGTCACGACCCCTTCCCATTGTGACGTCACGACCGACACAGAATTCCCAAACATGTCAAAACCTTGATATGTCAAAAAATCCTGTAAGCTTTCTTAATCAAATCACCCAATTACGTGTAAATTTTGACATAGTCTCCTCTAAAAATATAACATGTCACCAATTTCAAAAGACATAATAATCACAATCAATATATTAAAATCACATATTTTTCTTCATTCGGATAACCATGCATCCACAAAATCTAAAACTTGTTCCAATGATGCATTCAAATGATAGCACATCTATATACATCTTCCCAAAATTGTAATTTGGCTAATTATCACAATTTCAACATACTATTAACTTTAAAAGAAAATTAATACTGATATCACATATTTCCTTTCCCTTTCCTATCAAATTCTGGAGAAAATGATTGAGAGTAGAGTGAGCAAACAATAAACACAGTGAATAATCTAACTTATGGTATTATACAGCGATCATATGTATAAAAACGTGCAAGGCAAAAACAAATTTAAATCACTGGTAAATGAGATAAAAATAACATATATGCATCATGCAATGTGTGAACATGCATTCAATTTCAATAATATGCAATCTTTATAAAAACATGAGCTATCTCCCTCCTTCTAGATAACAGAGCAAACTTGCTTCTCACCGCGCAAATGAAGAGTACGCCGGACCTCTAGTTAACCAATTATCTATTCATTTTTATCTCATTCATCTCATGCCAGGAATGCACCAACCAAGATCACCACAATGGTCAATTCTGTGAGTTTGTTCCGAGAGACTATGACCAATAGAAATGTTGTCATGTTAATAACCTACTTAGGTATGTAATTGACATGCTACAATGCATCAAAATCATTTCATGGAATTCAAATAAGTATGAAATGCGATATATATCATTTTATTTAATTAAAATTAACAGTTTTAATTTAATACTAATGTCAAATATAATACCACAAGTAAAAATTACTCACAAAATTATTGTCAAACCAGTTCCTAATATCCAATAACAATCCATCTCCACAGCACCATTCAAATCCTGTCATCACAAATCATTTTATATGCATCAAATCAAATTCAACTCATTTGAATTTATTTTATAAATCATTTTTCACGTATTGACAACTCATATTTGACCCAATATACACATTCGTTCTCATGTATTTGTGCACAATAACTTGGATATGTTCAATAGTATTTAAGATTATGTTTCTGCTCATACAATGTATTTTTATAGCAGAAAATATAAAAAAACAAGCTTTTTAATTATATTTTTACTTAATTTTTAATTTTCAGTAAATAACCCTATTGATGAATCGCTCACCAAAATTTCTATTAATATCCAAAATTCATAAATTTGGTGTCGATAGGTACATATTTTCATTCTCTACATTTCTATGGGTTTCAGTCAAGGTTTTATTGGGGTTTAGCACCATCAAAGGCCTATTCAAAGGTTATAAAACTTTGGATATTTATTTTATAATATAAATGATAAACAAATGAGAACTAACTACAAATTTGGGATCTACTTATCAATAGAAATATTTTGGTATAACTTTTACTAAGTTTTACTCACTGTGAAAAAATACTCAATTTTTGGGTACAGGTATAAAACATTATCTACAGTAAAAATTAAACTCGTAGGATTATAATACAAGGCTTAATTAATATTTTAGCAATTAGAATCAGAGAAAATCACTTACCTATGCGTCGAATTGGGCGAAAAATCAGTTTTTCCCCTTTTGTTTTTCTTTCAGTTCTCGTTCTGCAATTTGAAATGGGCATTCTGCAATTTGAAAATAAAAGAAAGCCAACTGAATTGAGGGAAATGCTCCCATCGCCCCATACCATTATATCCAATAGCCAATCAACTTCAAGAGCTTCATTCCTTCCTCTTGATTTTCTTTCCATTCTTTTGTCTTTTTCCTTATTTTGGTTTTTTTTCTTCCCCAACCACGTACAACAAATCACTTTTATCTTGTATTTTTTTAATCCTCTTTATAAGTTACATTTTTATAAATAATTTAATTTAACTAATTTATACGCATAACTGGTATTATTAATACCTGTGTATAATTAACACGTATATACACAGGTAGTCTGTATAAATACATATATTTATACACATTTACCTTTATTTAAATTAATTTATGTATCATAAAAATTACAGGTTGTTACACTGAAAGCATCTCCATTATGGCACTACAAAATCTCTTCATGCTTTCAATAGTAGAAGACTTAGCTATTTTGATGTATTCGTTGGTGGCATCTTGTGACAACCCATGTTTTTTGCATCGGATTGGCGGATCTGACACATGTGTATTATATGTATTTTTTGGAATTTTAATGAAAATATACGAAATTTTTTTAATTTTGAATTATTTATTGAAGAAAATTAGAATAATGAGAAAAAATACAATTTTGAGGGAAAAAATACATGAAACTATGAAGGAAATGATTTTTAGGATTGATTATTGAATTTTTAAAATAAGTATGGAATTTTTAGGGTGACAAATAAAATTTTTGGGAGAAAAATATGATTTTAGATGAATTATTTAATTTTTGGAGATAATAATTGTATAAATGATGAAATGATGTATAATCAGAGCAATTTTTATGAGAAATGATGAATTAGTAATTTTTATAATAAAAAAGGCAGAAAAATTCAAATTTCGGTATATATATATATATATATATATATATATATATATAAAAGAAAAAAAAAAGATTCGGAGCACGAACCAAATCTCAGTCAAGCCCCAGGCCCGACCCGTTTGCGTAGGTGCGTGAGCCATGGCCGGCCCATAATCACTGGCCCACATGCCCAAATGAGCAGCCCCCTTTGGTTTTGTCCTCTTGTGCGAGTTTTTGACAAATTTCATCAATCTTTGGACGATTTTTCCAGCAGATTTCAACATGAAACGATGGCTACTCATGGTATTTGAATCCATAGTTTTGCCATCAAGCTCAACCTCAAATGTAGCCAATGAATGATGCCAACTGGGCATCCAAAATGAGAGCTTGGGAGCCACCCGGATGGCTACACGTCACCCCATCTTGCCATGCAAGCACCCTCCATGCAACAAAAGAGACCACTCTTGAGCACAAGTCCAGAACTTCCAATTGTTGTAGCCTTATTCATGAAACTGTATCTCCCTCATTTCTCAACCAAATCCAGTGAATCATAGCTTGTTTTCAAGCTCATATTACCACCTACGAAGTCCTACAAGTAACTTGTTGAATCTTGGAACCATTTGGAGCTGAAAATCTCGGGAAGAAGTGTTGTTCATAGTGTTTAAACCCAGAAAACCAAAAAAATTTGTGTAAAGCCACCTTTGGAGCTTCGAATCCTAAGTCATTTCTAGTCCATTTTGGAGATAAGATTGTTCACCCTCTTCATTTCCATGTGTACTTAAACCTTTAATCATTAGAGAATGAAAAATAGGGCTTTACATAGGATTTTCGAACAATTAAAGTTGGTTATCTACCCAATGTTGTCGTTGTGTAACAGAAACAGTTGGAGATCCTTTGGGAAGGCTCACACTTGAACCATTCTAAGTTCGCCCCTAAGGTAAAACCCTTTATTTTATCTCTTATTATGTGTATTCAAGTGTCCAAATGGTAGAAATCAGATATTAGAACATTTAATGCGTGTTATAATTCATTGGTGTTGATTGTGTGATTTCACTGTTGCAACAGTGCCAACAGAATCAGGTGTTGAACAAGATTTGACGCTATATTTGGAGCACTTAAAGACATCCCTTAGGACTTGAACCAGAGGCGTTTGAAGCCTTATAATAGAGACTACAGAGAGGTATAAAAGTCTAACCTTGAGCCTATGTGAATATGATTTAGTATACTTGCAAAAATACTATGTTAGCTGGATGTTTAACACTTAGGAAAATTCCTGAGTTTTGGAATGCATGTGACCTGTTTAGTGAGATGTTTGAACATGACTTTGGGCCTATGTATGCTTACTGTTTGGAAAAATCCTTAATAAGAATTATAGAATGACCTACATACTTACAATTTGTGCAAGGAATGACCCTTAGATTAGAGGTTTGGTGAGGTAAATAAATGCATGAAGGAATGATAGAAATATGAACCTAGAAATCACTATAATTTGGCTGAAAATTCTAGAAGTAAATTGAATGACCAAACCTTAGTGGATTGGGCTGAAATTTGGTGGAGAGATTCCTAATTGTGTCTAGAAGTTGCCTTCCAAATTTCAGAGCATTCTGATATGGATAGGTAGGTCAAATTAGGCAAACGGTCACTCTTTGTCACATGAGACCCGAGAACGCACAAACCTTGATAGTTCGGTCAAAACACTATCAAATGGAGTAAAAAAATTGTAATTTTAAATTTTGGGAACTTTTGAGGATTCTAGAACAAATTGTAAATTTTGGCGCAAATCTGATGTACGAATTACCCGCAGAAAAATCAGGAAAATAGTTGCGCAGATAGGGTCACAAACTAAAGTTGAGCCTAAGTGATGGGAATTGAGAATTTTGACCCAGTTTGGCCCAATTGACTCAATGAGGATTAGAATTGACCATTGGGGACTCTATTGACCGGCTAGGTCAGCAAGTGATAGGTTTGACTAGGGTTGACCGAAATTGACCAAGGTTGATCAAATTGACTTAGCAACTTAAGGTAAGTTGAACTAGCATAAGTAGACCATCTTTGACCGGGTCAATCCAATCCTTTAACTCTATACTCTATTTTGAAGTTACTCTAACACTAAACACTCACTTCTTCTCCAACCTATTTATTCCATTATGCACTCTAAAAGGAATATTCTTGAATTATTCCTTTTATCTGCTTTTTATATTTTTTTATTATTTTCTTAAAAATATATTTTTATGCATAAATTTTATTTCATATATTTACTTAATATTACACTTAATTATTAATTAATAAATAAATAATGAATAATACACTACAAGACTTAAATAATTTATTAAAACACTATAATTAATTAAAAATAAATTAATTACTAATTGTTAATTGTTAATTATCAGTTGTTAGTTAGTAATCAATTAAATATTATAAAAAAAATTATATTTTTACCTAAACTTAAAAAATGATGCATTATAAAAGTTAAAAATATATCATAAAAGTAACCATAAATATTTCATTGATTGGAAAAAGATATACTTGATATTGTTTGGAGAATTTCAAATGCACGCTCAATATCTTTTATGCATGCTTCTTGTTTCTTAGCAAAATATTGTCTTTTCTATCCTTAAAGCTAATAATTACTGTAAATAATAGTAGACCATTTTAGATGTATACTATCTTCTAAATAGTAACTCATTATATTATTTTTTTTCTTTGAATAATATAACAAATGAGAGGAGCAATACAAAGGGTTAAATTGAAAATAAATTGATATCTTTAATATGTTTATGTTACTATTTGTACTTGGCATACTGAAATATGTATGTAATTGTGACGACCCGTCTTTTTGGCATCGGGTTGACGGATCTGACATATGTGCATTTTATGTATTTTTTGGGATTTTAATGATAATATATGAAATTTTTCCTAATTTTTTCTAATTTCGAATTAATTATTAAAAAAAATGAAAATAATATGAGAAAATGCAATTTTAAGGAGAAAACACATGAATCTATTAGGAAAATGTGTTTTCTTGAGAAAAATAATTTTTAGGATTGATTATTAAATTTTTGGAACAATTATTGAATTTTTAGAGTGAAAAATAAAATTTTTGGGAGAAAAATATGATTGTAGATGAATTATTCAATTTTTTGAACAAAATAATTGCATAAATGACGAAATAAGGTATGATTGAGCATTTTTTATGAGAAATGTCAAATTAGTGGTTTTTAATAATTTTAAAAAAAATGTGAATTTTGAGTATATATATACATACATATATATATA